>JAOPSE010000902.1:0-248258 GCA_029449295.1 Zea luxurians
TGTATTCCCTTGTGACTTTGCACGATTTTCACTTTCTCAAAGCGTCCTTTCGAAGGTTGATACTGTGTCCCCTTCTTTTGCCATATGCAGCATGATGTATGATGCTTATGCTATGCAAAATGATGTGATGGTGTTATGTTATGTAGATGACATTTGTTCGAAGATACACACATATCCCCGTAAAACACACAATATTTTTGTATCAGCGCTGACTTTTCGCTGTAAGCTCTGCATTCCCTTAGGAACGACTTTGGAGCTTCTTCGCCTTTTACTTAGGCGGTATCAGCGTTGACTTTTCGCTGTAAGCTCTGCATCCCCTTGGGAACGACTTTGGAGCTTCTTCGCCTTTTACTTAGGCGGTATCAGCGTTGACTTTTCGCTGTATGCTCTGCATTCCCTTTGGAACGACTTTGGAGCAGAAAACTTACACTGCGTTCCCTTTGGAACGGCTTTTTGCGACTTCAGCAAACTTACTCTGCGCTCCTTAGAACGACTTTTTGTTGCTTCGAAGGATTTTTGATAATTCGAAAGGTCCTCCTTGTTGTCGCAAATCTTAAAGGTTCAGCAACTTAAGCCTGAGAAAACAAGTTTTCCTTGTTGCAAAAAACGAAACTATTACGTGAAAACTGAAAAATGTTCTTTATTACACAGAAAATAGAACTAAATGGAAAAAACTGCTATCAAGGTAGGATATTTGTCAATAGATGTGCTTCGACTCTGGCACAGTGCTATTGACTGTGCGAGCTTCGGATTGTTCCCTGAGATCCCTTTGGTGTGGAGCATATTGGCTTCCTTCCGGCTGTTGGCCCTGTTGCAGCGGTGGTGGAGGCGGAGGCTGTTGCCAGGAAGCTTGAGGTTGACTCGCCGAAGCAACAGAAACTGCAGGGTGATTGCCTATGTATTCTGGGATGTAAGGCGGATGGTACGAAGCAGTATGCATGACCTGCTTCGGCTGAACTTGTTGTGCTACAGCTTCGGCTATCTCCTTTTGCTTCTGGATGGTAACATGGCACATCCTGGTGGTATGGCCCTTGTTTTCTCCACAGAACAAGCAAAACATTCTCCTTGGTTGATCTCCAAATCTTCCGCCGAAGCCCCTGGCGCCTCTGCCTCTTGGAGCTGGTGGCCGGAAGAAACTTTGTTGTTGCCCCGAAGCCTGTGAGGAGCACTGCAGCCTATGCTGCTGACTTCCCTTATCATCATTTTGAGTATTGTGGATGGACCTGACATGCCTCGGATAGAATCTTCCTCCGAAGCCCCTGGTCATTTCAGAAAACCTAAAAGCCTCCTCCCTTCTTTGGCGAAAATCGTTGTCGGCACGAATATACTCGTCCATCTTCTGGAGCAGCTTCTCCAAAGTTTGAGGAGGCTTCCTAGCAAAGTATTGAGCTGAAGGTCCAGGCCGAAGTCCCTTGATCATGGCCTCAATGACAATTTCGTTGGGCACCGTTGGTGCCTGCGCCCTCAAACGCAAGAACCTTCTGACATACGCCTGAAGGTATTCTTCATGATCCTGAGTACACTGGAACAAAGCTTGAGCAGTGACCGGCTTCGTCTGAAACCCTTGAAAGCTGGTTAACAACATGTCCTTCAGTTTTTGCCATGAAGTGATCGTTCCTGGTCGAAGGGAGGAATACCAGGTTTGAGCAACACTCCTGACAGCCATAACAAAAGATTTTGCCATGACTGCAGCATTGCCACCATACGAAGATACTGTTGCTTCGTAGCTCATCAAAAACTGCTTCGGGTCTGAATGGCCATCGAATATGGGAAGCTGGGGCGGCTTGTAGGACGGAGGCCAAGGTGTAGCCTGCAGCTCAGCGGACAGGGGAGAAGCATCATCGAAAACAAAATTTCCATGATGGAAATTGTCATACCAGTCATCTTCGTTGAAGAAACCCTCCTAATGAAGGTCTTTTTATTGAGGCCTTCGGTTCTGCTCATCGTGAGTAAGATGGCGAACTTCTTCAGAAGCTTCGTCTATCTGCCTTTGCAGTTCAACTAGCCTGGCCATCTTTTCCTTCTTCCTCTGCACCTGTTGATGAAGCATCTCCATATCTCTGATCTCTTGATCTAGCTCATCCTCTTGAGGCGTTGGGCTGACAGCCTTCCTCTTCTGGTTTCGGGCTTCCTGAAGAGAGAGAGTCTCCTGGTTGGGATCCAGCGGTTGCAGGGCTGCAGCCCCAGTCGCTGAAGCTTTCTTCGGCGCCATAGCAAAGGTTTATGGCTTCCGAAGGTGTTCAAAAACTCAAAGTGGAAGTGAGTTCACCGGAGGTGGGCGCCAATGTTGAGAACGCCAATGTTGGGGACTTGTTCTCAAATGCTTCGGATTAAGAACAAGGCAACATAAAAAGTGTTAAATGATAAAGTCCTTCGTCCCCTTAAACATTATTTCCCTTCGGGATATAATGTGTCCCGGACGAAGGTCACAAATAACATATCTTCGTAAGCACAATAAATTATGACGAAGAGCTTATATGCAACATAAAAAGTAATATAAACATTTAAATATTACCACAACATCACTTCTATTTTATTATCATGTAAAAATGGAAATGATTTTAGATTACAAGTGTACCTTCGGATTGCAGGAAAGCAAAAGTACAAGAATGACGGAAAGCAAATGCCAAGTCAGCGTGAACAGTACGGGAGTACTGTTCATCTATTTATAGGCGTGGGACGCAGCCCATGTAAAATTACATTCATGCCTATTACATTTGCTAATGACTTATGGGAGTCTATCAAGGCCTAAGTAGTCTTTTCATCTTTAGGTCGGTTCCCCGTTCTGTTATCGCGACGAAGCTTTCCTGCGTATAGCTTCGGCTGCGCACCATCCTTCGTACAACATGGTAATCAGCCCGTCCTTCATCTCAACCCCCCTTCGTCTGGCTTAAGCTTCGTCCTGATCATACTCCATGTTCATAATCTGAGTCCGAAAATACCTGTTCATATAATTCACTTGGAAAACATTGTCAAATCTTGTTTTTGAGGACCTTCGGAGGACGAAGGCCCCCAACAGTAGGATCGACTTTTCTGACTTTGAAGCCATTAGCGATAAGGAAATCTCTTAGGCATTCATACCATGCTCTTGGGGCTTGCTTGAGCCCATAAAGTGCCTTAGAGAGTTTATAAACATGGTTAGGGTACTCACTATCTTCAAAGCCAGGAGGTTGCTCAACATAGACCTCCTCCTTGATTGGTCCATTGAGGAAAGCACTCTTCATGTCCATTTGATAAAGCTTGAAGCCATGGTAAGTAGCATAGGCAAGTAAAATGCGAATTGACTCAAGCCTAGCTACGGGTGCATAGGTTTCACCGAAATCCAAACCTTTGACTTGTGAATATCCCTCGGCCACAAGTCGGGTTTTGTTCCTTGTCACCACACCATGCTCGTCTTGCTTATTGCGGAAGACCCACTTGGTTCCTACAACATTTTGGTTAGGACATGGAACTAAATGCCATACCTCATTCCTCGTGAAGTTGTTGAGCTCCTCTTGCATCGCCAACACCCAATCTGAATCTTGAAGTGCTTCCTCTACCCTGTGTGGCTCAATAGAGGAAACAAAAGAGTAATGTTCACAAAAATGGGCAACACGAGATCAAGTAGTTACCCCCTTATGTATATCACCGAGGATGGTGTTCACGGGGTGATCTCGTTATATTGCTTGGTGGACTCTTGGGTGTGGCAGTCTTGGACCCTCATCATCTTCCTTGTCTTGATCATTAATATCTCCCCCTTGATCATTATCCTCCTCTTGAGGTGCCTCCTCTTGATCTTCATCATCATCTTGAGCTTGATCCTCATCTTGAGTTGGTGGTGATGCTTGTATGGAGGAAGATAGTTGATCTTGTGCTTGTGGAGGCTCTTTGGATTCCTTAGGACACACATCCCCAATGGACATGTTCCTTAGCGCGACACACGGAGCCTCTTCATCATCTAGCTCATCAAGATCAACTTGCTCTACTTGAGAGCCGTTAGTCTCATCAAACACAATGTCACAAGAAACTTCAACTAGTCCAGTGGACTTGTTAAAGACTCTATATGCCCTTGTGTTTGAATCATAACCAAGTAAAAAGCCTTCTACATCCTTAGGAGCAAATTTAGATTTCTACCTCTTTTAACAAGAATAAAGCATTTGCTACCAAAGACTCTAAAATATGAAACATTGGGCTTTTTACCGGTGAGGAGTTCATAAGATGTCTTCTTGAGGATTCGGTGTAGATATAACCGGTTGATGGCGTAGCATGCGGTGTTGACTGCCTCGGCCCAAAACCGATCCAAAGTCTTGTACTCATCAAGCATAGTTTTTGCCATGTCTAATAGAGTTCTATTCTTCCTCTTCACTATACCATTTTGTTGTGGCGTGTAGGGAGAAGAGAACTCATGCTTGATGCCTTCCTCCTCAAGGAAGCCTTCTATTTGTGAGTTCTTGAACTCCGTCCCGTTGTCGCTTCTTATTTTCTTGATCCTTAAGCCAAACTCATTTTGAGCCCGTCTCAAGAATCCCTTTAAGGTCTCTTGGGTTTGTGATTTTTCCTGCAAAAGAACACCCAAGTGAAGCGAGAATAATCATCCACAATTACAAGACAATACTTACTCCCACCGATGCTTATGTAAGCGATCGGGCCGAATAGGTCCATGTGGAGTAGCTCAAGCGGCCTGTCGGTCGTCATGATGTTCTTGTGTGGATGATGAACACCAACTTGCTTTCCTGCTTGGCATGCGCTACAAACCCTGTCTTTCTCAAAATGAACATTGGTTAGTCCTAAAATGTGTTCTCCCTTTAGAAGCTTATGAAGATTCTTCATCCTAACATGGGCTAGTCGGCGGTGCCAGAGCCAACCCATGTTAGTCTTAGCAATTAAGCAAGTGTCGAGTTCAGCTCTATCAAAATCTACTAAGTATAGCTAACCCTTTAACACAACCTTAATGTGGCAGAACCTCCCAAGTTATTGGGCCCACATGCACCTGTCCTTGTCTCAAAGACCTCAGACAGCTATGCATGTGCACCAGACAACTTAACAGGATCTGTCCGAGTGCCCCAAGGACCTCGGATAAACCACTTACAACCAGGACCGCAGGATTAAGTAAACACAAATCACACACCAACATTTTACAGTGGAAAATCTTATTACCAAATTTTACAAGTTACAAAAATTTTACATTATTTTATCGGAGTGATTACAATAGTGATTCAAAGATATAAACTTTAAAATGTTATAAATTATTTATAAGTTTAAAATAAATGCTAGCTCAAGTGACCATCCTCAATAAGAAGTATAGAAGAATTACTTAGACTTATAAGAAGGCCGAGCCCACCGGCACTTAACACCATCAACAGCAACACAAAACTATAACCTGAAAAACAACAGGGAATAAAACCCTGAGTATGGAATTACTCAGCAAGACTTACCCGACTAAAGAAAAGACTCTCAAGGGTATGCTGGCTAGAGGGATTCAAGGTATGGCTTATCAAGAATCAAAGACTCTGTTTTGCAGAAGAGCTTACTAGTAGTAAATCCTTATACCAAAATTTTACTTCACAAGTTTAGTATTTTTCCTGAATCTAGATTTGCCTAATCTAGAGCATCCACTTGTCCTGGTCTAGCTTTCTTTTAGCCAATTCATATTTCACTTGTCAACTACGATGAGTGGTCGGAGGGTAGAGTCTCCATGACCGAGGAGCAACGACGATTCGAACCGATTATACCCAGCTGGGGATCCCTAACCACACGACATATATAGCACTTAATCCTTGCATATGTCAACCGTTCCCATAGATCCTCCACAACGTGAACCGGTCCGCGCTACTCGGGAGCACAGTACTCCTCCATCCAGCCTCTAGCCAGGAGGGTACACGCTACTCCCACCATCTCCCACGCCCAGTGCGCGGTTGTCTTTTCACGTATGGAATAGCCGGGTTCAGGCTTACCGGAGCATGTGGATAGTTGCAAAGTCTCCACCACAACAGGCCTACATCGAACGGTCCTTAATCGACACAGACGGGCGACCTTGTCCGCTCAGCGTCTGGTCTAGATGTATTCAAACCATTTTCCCATTTTTGGTACCCGACAGGGGTACTCTTTTCCAAATGATGAACCCACTCCGGCCGAAGTGGAATCATCACCATAAGTTTGCTTTGATTTTTGAAACGAAAGGCCCATAACCAATGTTCCACAATCATTCTTTTTGAAAACAAATGATTTTTCAGTTTCTAAGCAGGGCTAAGCATTATCAGTTCTTTTTATAAAACCAGGATTAAGGAGTTTCCAAGGAATGGTAATGCATCAATTGTTTATCACACAACTCCTATCACCTAATGCATCAGATAAGGTGAAAAAGCATTTAAAACACAAGGAAGGGGCAAATGCACCGGGGCTTGCCTGGAATAATGTAACACCCGGATTTTAGGGGTCCAAAACCCGGGGTTAACATAAACACCAGGTATGCTGGGACCAAGTCTCAAACATATGATGTATAGTGGCACAGGATCGAATGTCACATCTTTATATATAACAGGAGTTCTATACAAAATAAATAATTACATTATAAGGAGACAACGGTCCAGCAACCCAAAGTTGACTGGGAGACGACGGCCTAGACCTCTCACGAACACATCGCAGCATCCTCCATGAGCATCATCCTGCAGTACCTGGTCTTGACCTGTGGTGTATGTGAGACAGCAAGAGTGAGCTCACATACGTTCATCGCTCAACAAGTTGTGGGGAATAATGTGCATGAACTCGCCAAAGGTGGGAGCTCATGTGAAGTGTAAGGCTTACCAAAGAAGATGGTTAGAGCTGAGCATTGCTTTTAAAGTTGGTCAAAATTTTATTAGCAGTTACTAAGTATAAGTAAATACCAAACCCAATTAAGTAATAGAGCAAAAATAACAACACCACCTGCAATGCAATGCATATGACAAATTGAATTTAGTTCCATAAATTAATCATGTGAGGGTCCGAGCTGCTCATGACCGTGAGCACGGCTAGTATACCAGTTTTACACTCTGCAGAGGTTGCGCATCTTTACCCACAAGTCGTGTATCCCATGTCGCCAGGGTTTGCAAGGCCCTAAGACACTTCCGAGGTGAATGGCTAGGGATCCACTACGAGGCCTTTACAAAGTTCCACTAGCTTCCGAAAACCCGCTACAGTTTATAGGAAGATCCAGTACAGGAATCCCTTGCAGGACCGCCATCGCAGCAAAATCCTCCCGAGGGCCTCCCCGCACTGACCTCTCCCCTACTGCCCTTGCCCCTTTCGGGTAAGGTAGTCTTCCACTAGCTTTCCTAATTAATCAGCCAAGGGCGTCCCATTCCACCCTTGTGGTAGCACTGTTTTCCCGGGTGGTCGCTCCATGTTCCAATTAACATAATGATCTTAACATGAACATTAAATAACAACTGATAACAAAAAGTGTAATCATGAATAGTGTATCTCCATACCCAAAACCACATATAGCACTAGCAAGTACTACCCAAAAAGTTCAGTGGTAAACAAGGTATAAAGATAGACAAACTAGGGTAACCTATTGGGTCCCATCAAAATTAACCTATGCAGATCATTATGATTAATCAGAACATGGCTGGGTAAAAAGAAGTGATCAAGGGCACAACTTGCCTGGGCCTTGAGATTCCAGGTACCAGGATGATCCTCAGATGACTCGTGACCTCACTGCTAGTCGTAGCAATTCAAACAAACATGGTATAGGCAAAATTAACATTACACCAAACATAAGAACAAAATACACATTAATAATATACATATTAAAATAAGATCACAGGAAAAAGAATTATTAATTTTTGAGTTATAGAATTCAAGTTATGAATTTCCTAAGATTTAAGGTGATTATAATAGGGTTAGATGATAAAGTAATTTCTTAACAGAGTTCATGTCAAAACAGTGATTTTAAATGATAGAGAATATTATTACAAAATTTTAGGAATTGGAATGACTCAATTTGGAGCTAAAATGAATTTTCTATGAATTATCTAAGTTCTAGCAATTATTTTTGTATTAAAAATCTAATTTCTAATTCATTTAATCACTTTAATACTGCACTGGACTGGGCCTCAATTAAACAGAAGCGCAGGGGGCTCGGCGCAAGAATTCCCAGACACAGGGAACAGGGTCCCTGGACGGCGGGTTGATTCTCTGGTTTCCAGGGGGTTCTTTAACAAAACTGACCCGCGAAGGGGTACGGTGCACTCTGGGCCGTCCGATTAGATCCGAACGATCCAGATTAACCCGGACCTGGTTATATACACTGCTACGCTGACAACCGTTAGATCCCAGATCCACGGTCCACGGCGCACGATACCCTTTACTCCCTCTCGGCCACACGATTCCCTTTCAACGCGCAAGATTCAATACGACGAAGGGGTATGCAAGGGTCTAATCTCGGCCGTTGGCCGCCAGATCAACGGCTGGCAACCCATCCCCTACCCCGAGCCCCCGAGACGGCAGCGCCGCCCCCGACCACGGCGGTCCCTCGTCGGAGCAAACCAAATCCGCGCCCGAACGCCACAAATCCCCAAATTAACCGGTGCTACACCTAGAGGGAATGATGGCGAACACGATTAGAGCACGTACCGCGGATGGAGGGCAGTGGAGGGAGCTGGCCACGGAGAGGAGCGGACCCGCGGCGGTGCTCGAACGACGGTGAGCAATTCGAGCCACCCCAAGGCCACGCGGTTCCAAATTGAAGGCGCGGACAGACTCCCCGGACGATTACGATCACCCCTGGCCACGCACCGAAGCAAAACCACCCTCACCGAGGGAGTTCACCGGCGGCGGCACTTCTCGGTGTTTTTCGTTCGATGCTATGGACGAGAGGAGGTGGCTGGTCTTATAGGCAGTCCCGCGAAGATCTCGGCGGGGTTGGAGTCTTGGAGGTCGGGTCGCGGACTCCGTTGCCCGAGATCCCCGGCGGCGGGTGCGGAGGAGCTGTTGTCTCCCCGCCGCAAGCGGATTTCGTTGAGGGAAGACCGAGCTGACAGCCCCGGCCCAGGTGACAGCGAGAGAGGAAGGGGATAGGGCTGACAACGTGGGTCCCAGTTGTAAGCGACTGGCGCGAGGCGAGCGGAGGCCGGTGGCTGGCCGGGCGGCCCGCGATGTCAGTGGGAGAAGGCGCGTGCGCAAGAGGAGAGGCTGCCCCGTGGGGCCCGCGTGTCGGCGCCAGGATTTGGAGTTGGGCCGAGCGCGCGTGGAAATGGGAAGATGGGCCGAAATGGCTTAGTCCGGCCCAGGTGAGGTTTTTCTCCTTTTCCATTTTATTTTCTATTTCTTTTCTTCATTTTCAAATCCAATTTGAGTTCAAGTTTAAATTCAAACTTTGTGAAATAACTTGTCCTCAGTTTGAAAGGTATAATTTATTAATATAAGTGTGAAGGATGTTTATTTATTTTATTTTATGTAATATTTTTCTTAGTTCTTCCCTTCTCTTTTATTTTCTATTTTCTATTCCAAATTCAAATTTATACTTCTATTTTGGTTTTCAGATTTTTCAAATACATCAATTGAAATCCAAAGGTGAATATAAACCATATTATTTTAATATTACTAATTTAAGTTTTATTCTCCTTGTTATCTATTTCATGGGATGTATAAATGGTTTCCTTTAAAAGAAAAATCCCTTTTTCATCATTTTCTTATTTCCTAGTTTCCAAAACATTATGATACTTTGTTCAAATTTCTTCTACCAATTCCAAATTCAGAATTTGGGTGTTACAAATCCTACCCCCCTTAAAAATAATCTCGTCCTCGAGATTTGTAAGAAAGAGGATATAGGAAGAGTGATCTAGCTTTTAGTTTCTAATTAGTTCAAAATCAAGAGTCTCTCTTTTTTTTTCATTAGTAAGTGATTAGGAGAGCATGGGTATATATATGTATGTCCACTTTAATTATGTAGGATAGAAGATGTCTTTAGGGCATATATAGGTTTAGGTAAGAAAGTGTAGGGTAAGAAAAGACTCCATCCAAGATTGTGGATCTTGACTCATCTTGGTGACCTCACTTGATTCTTGAAGACTTGAGTTGGTGCTCATCCTTCCTTGATGAAGTTGATCATCTTCTTCGGTCTTGTCTCATTGATTAGGAGTTAGTGTATATTATTGGGCTGGGGAATATGGTTAATATAGGTATGGATGAGATAGACTACATGATGTAGGTCAAAAGTTTGTTTTAGGTGGGGGTTGATATACAATCCGTCATGACTCTACTGGTTTAGTTAGATCTTCTGCTCATGATTGAGTTGGTCTAATGTGTTAAGTCAACACCTGGCTAGTAGGGTCTAATCTCTTCTACTAGTGTCATTAATCTGTTTAAGTGAACCACATTAAGTTAGATAACATTAGACCACACTGGATCAGGTCATATTAGGTAAGATAAGATCTAGATTAAATTGGATATGACTAGATTAGACTAGTTTAGGTTAGATAGGTCCAACAGGGTAGATTATGTTAGGATGTTTTGAGATTAGTTAGATATGTTATGATAAAATAGAGTCTCTTGCTAGTTTGAGAGGTTATGCAACTATCAGATGGTTAAGGTAGTTGCATATGGCCAAGTCGATCTGTCATTCTTAATCTAGTGCAGGGTGAACTAAGTTAAGACCTGTTCTATAGGGGTAGAGTCTAAACTATTTCATCAGTATTATCTAACATGTTTGATAAATCACTTTAGATTAGATCCGATCTAGGTTAGATTGGTGTGACTAGTTTGACTAGGTAAGATCTAATTAATTTGCATTAGATCATGGTTGTTAAACTAGGGTGGATAAGTATTCTTTATTAGGGCAAGATGAATCCATTAGGATAAGGTGGAATCTTTTGAGGTCAGTTAGATCTATTGGGATAACAAAATCTTTTCAAGATAAGATGAATTTATTAAGGTAAGAGAATATCTTGTAAGATAAGATGGATCTATTAAGATAAGAGAGTGTCTTTTAAGATAAGAAGAACTTCTACGAAATAAATACCTTTTAGTGGAGGTTAATCTAAGTTGTTTAGTTATCTTATGAATTTCTATTTATGCCTATACGTATATGCAGATGTAATTGAGGACATTACTCCACAACTCATCATACTCAATCAAAGATCCAAATCAGACATGTATCATAAGAACAAACATTTCAATACATGGACATCTATAAAAATAGTTTTGTTTTTGTTCCTAGGATTAGGTCTCCTATTCCTAAAGGTCACTTCAGTCACAGGATTTCAAAGTGTGAAATCCACATTTGTCTTTAGAAAGAAAAGATAAGAATAATCAGAGTAAGCGGAAATAGATGAGATAAGATTAAGAAAAGTTTAGAAAGAAATCAGAGTAAGGTAAGTAGGTAATGGTTGTCCAGTTCTATCTAGGTTTCGTCCTACAGTCAACATTCCTCTGATACCACTTCTGTAACACCCGGATTTTAGGGGTCCAAAACCCGGGGTTAACATAAACACCAGGTATGCTGGGACCAAGTCTCAAACATATGATGTATAGTGGCACAGGATCGAATGTCACATCTTTATATATAACAGGAGTTCTATACAAAATAAATAATTACATTATAAGGAGACAACGGTCCAGCAACCCAAAGTTGACTGGGAGACGACGGCCTAGACCTCTCACGAACACATCGCAGCATCCTCCATGAGCATCATCCTGCAGTACCTGGTCTTGACCTGTGGTGTATGTGAGACAGCAAGAGTGAGCTCACATACGTTCATCGCTCAACAAGTTGTGGGGAATAATGTGCATGAACTCGCCAAAGGTGGGAGCTCATGTGAAGTGTAAGGCTTACCAAAGAAGATGGTTAGAGCTGAGCATTGCTTTTAAAGTTGGTCAAAATTTTATTAGCAGTTACTAAGTATAAGTAAATACCAAACCCAATTAAGTAATAGAGCAAAAATAACAACACCACCTGCAATGCAATGCATATGACAAATTGAATTTAGTTCCATAAATTAATCATGTGAGGGTCCGAGCTGCTCATGACCGTGAGCACGGCTAGTATACCAGTTTTACACTCTGCAGAGGTTGCGCATCTTTACCCACAAGTCGTGTATCCCATGTCGCCAGGGTTTGCAAGGCCCTAAGACACTTCCGAGGTGAATGGCTAGGGATCCACTACGAGGCCTTTACAAAGTTCCACTAGCTTCCGAAAACCCGCTACAGTTTATAGGAAGATCCAGTACAGGAATCCCTTGCAGGACCGCCATCGCAGCAAAATCCTCCTGAGGGCCTCCCCGCACTGACCTCTCCCCTACTGCCCTTGCCCCTTTCGGGTAAGGTAGTCTTCCACTAGCTTTCCTAATTAATCAGCCAAGGGCGTCCCATTCCACCCTTGTGGTAGCACTGTTTTCCCGGGTGGTCGCTCCATGTTCCAATTAACATAATGATCTTAACATGAACATTAAATAACAACTGATAACAAAAAGTGTAATCATGAATAGTGTATCTCCATACCCAAAACCACATATAGCACTAGCAAGTACTACCCAAAAAGTTCAGTGGTAAACAAGGTATAAAGATAGACAAACTAGGGTAACCTATTGGGTCCCATCAAAATTAACCTATGCAGATCATTATGATTAATCAGAACATGGCTGGGTAAAAAGAAGTGATCAAGGGCACAACTTGCCTGGGCCTTGAGATTCCAGGTACCAGGATGATCCTCAGATGACTCGTGACCTCACTGCTAGTCGTAGCAATTCAAACAAACATGGTATAGGCAAAATTAACATTACACCAAACATAAGAACAAAATACACATTAATAATATACATATTAAAATAAGATCACAGGAAAAAGAATTATTAATTTTTGAGTTATAGAATTCAAGTTATGAATTTCCTAAGATTTAAGGTGATTATAATAGGGTTAGATGATAAAGTAATTTCTTAACAGAGTTCATGTCAAAACAGTGATTTTAAATGATAGAGAATATTATTACAAAATTTTAGGAATTGGAATGACTCAATTTGGAGCTAAAATGAATTTTCTATGAATTATCTAAGTTCTAGCAATTATTTTTGTATTAAAAATCTAATTTCTAATTCATTTAATCACTTTAATACTGCACTGGACTGGGCCTCAATTAAACAGAAGCGCAGGGGGCTCGGCGCAAGAATTCCCAGACACAGGGAACAGGGTCCCTGGACGGCGGGTTGATTCTCTGGTTTCCAGGGGGTTCTTTAACAAAACTGACCCGCGAAGGGGTACGGTGCACTCTGGGCCGTCCGATTAGATCCGAACGATCCAGATTAACCCGGACCCGGTTATATACACTGCTACGCTGACAACCGTTAGATCCCAGATCCACGGTCCACGGCGCACGATACCCTTTACTCCCTCTCGGCCACACGATTCCCTTTCAACGCGCAAGATTCAATACGACGAAGGGGTATGCAAGGGTCTAATCTCGGCCGTTGGCCGCCAGATCAACGGCTGGCAACCCATCCCCTACCCCGAGCCCCCGAGACGGCAGCGCCGCCCCCGACCACGGCGGTCCCTCGTCGGAGCAAACCAAATCCGCGCCCGAACGCCACAAATCCCCAAATTAACCGGTGCTACACCTAGAGGGAATGATGGCGAACACGATTAGAGCACGTACCGCGGATGGAGGGCAGTGGAGGGAGCTGGCCACGGAGAGGAGCGGACCCGCGGCGGTGCTCGAACGACGGTGAGCAATTCGAGCCACCCCAAGGCCACGCGGTTCCAAATTGAAGGCGCGGACAGACTCCCCGGACGATTACGATCACCCCTGGCCACGCACCGAAGCAAAACCACCCTCACCGAGGGAGTTCACCGGCGGCGGCACTTCTCGGTGTTTTTCGTTCGATGCTATGGACGAGAGGAGGTGGCTGGTCTTATAGGCAGTCCCGCGAAGATCTCGGCGGGGTTGGAGTCTTGGAGGTCGGGTCGCGGACTCCGTTGCCCGAGATCCCCGGCGGCGGGTGCGGAGGAGCTGTTGTCTCCCCGCCGCAAGCGGATTTCGTTGAGGGAAGACCGAGCTGACAGCCCCGGCCCAGGTGACAGCGAGAGAGGAAGGGGATAGGGCTGACAACGTGGGTCCCAGTTGTAAGCGACTGGCGCGAGGCGAGCGGAGGCCGGTGGCTGGCCGGGCGGCCCGCGATGTCAGTGGGAGAAGGCGCGTGCGCAAGAGGAGAGGCTGCCCCGTGGGGCCCGCGTGTCGGCGCCAGGATTTGGAGTTGGGCCGAGCGCGCGTGGAAATGGGAAGATGGGCCGAAATGGCTTAGTCCGGCCCAGGTGAGGTTTTTCTCTTTTTCCATTTTATTTTCTATTTCTTTTCTTCATTTTCAAATCCAATTTGAGTTCAAGTTTAAATTCAAACTTTGTGAAATAACTTGTCCTCAGTTTGAAAGGTATAATTTATTAATATAAGTGTGAAGGATGTTTATTTATTTTATTTTATGTAATATTTTTCTTAGTTCTTCCCTTCTCTTTTATTTTCTATTTTCTATTCCAAATTCAAATTTATACTTCTATTTTGGTTTTCAGATTTTTCAAATACATCAATTGAAATCCAAAGGTGAATATAAACCATATTATTTTAATATTACTAATTTAAGTTTTATTCTCCTTGTTATCTATTTCATGGGATGTATAAATGGTTTCCTTTAAAAGAAAAATCCCTTTTTCATCATTTTCTTATTTCCTAGTTTCCAAAACATTATGATACTTTGTTCAAATTTCTTCTACCAATTCCAAATTCAGAATTTGGGTGTTACAAATAAACACTACGTTAGTGTTTGTTAGACGACGTCCACTTGGCGACCAACCTTTGTTCCAATACTTGCTCCGTCTGTCCATCTTCAGGTTCGTCCATCAGCATCACCTCGCGGTTAATTAACGTACCTGAATGAAATGCATTATGCATATGAATGCATATAGATAGAAATATCATAACCCTAAATAGTGCTACACCGACAAGAATTAAACACTTAGTGACGAAGCGTCGTACTAATTTATACGAAAACACTAGCTATCGACATGCGACTACGCCCAATTATCATATTTTTTAGCGTAATCGCATCTACTTCAAACATCAAGCAATAATAAGCTAAGCACAAGTCTTTTGGCAAACACCCAATATCACATTACTCGTCACATTTTTATTCATTATTTTTGAATACTAATCATTTAGAATAAAGGAGCATATTAACTAACTGTCTAAATTGTGTTTCTCAATCATCTTGAATTCTACGCTAATTAGATAGATCGATGCCATTCACCGTTAATTACATAGGTAATTTACACGTCTCTCATGACATCGAACTAACTACCAAACCTAGAATAAACTAACTAATTAAGCATCGACTATATCAATTAATCAAATTGACATAACGACACTAGAAAATTCTATTAACTAGCTGAAAGGAATACTAAGCTTATTTCTTTCGTCATCAGCTCGCCCGAGTATTACCTAAATTAATCTATCTTTCACATTACTAATTCCATCGTACTTCACATATATTTAATCCTATCGCGACACGACTGCTTCAAAATCACGAAAATAAGCACATCACATTCATCGAACTACTTCAATAATTAAGCTAACGAAAATTTTGAATCGGCTTACCATTCTAATCTGACGCGCTATCCGCGAATACGGCAAGGATTCTGGTTCAGCCCTTGCGTCGAGTAATTGGTGAACGCCGCGCTGCTAACTCCGTCTTCACGGCTTGGGACTTGGCGTAGACGAGGATGGCGATCGACGATATCGACGTGCCAGTGCGACGATTTCCATTTGACGACGATGATGGCAGTATGACTCGTTCGAGTTGAGGTGAGCACGATCCAGGTACCACAGCAGTACTCTGATAAAGTCACGACGACACACGAGGTGAACGTGGCAACACACGGCTCAACGGGTAAAGAGGGCGTGACGGCTGACAAGCTGGACTAGCTTGGATAGGAACAACCGACGTCATAACCATGGCGAATAGGAAATCGACAACCGGTGAAAACCGATAGCCGAACATGAATTGTGCAGATCGACGCCATGGGCGAGATCCGAACTAGAACAGCAGCACACCAGTGAGCTCGCGCGCACAGGGATTGAGCTAAAGGCTGGGCGCAGAGACGCGACAGCCACGACAAGGGAGCTCGGCGGCCATCGCCATGGGAGATGGTGGCCAAGCAGGAGCCGGCCACGGCGAGCAGCTGAGAACGGCTGGGCGCGGCAACAGAGCTGGGCGACTGTGGCACGCAGGAACAGAGGACTGCACGCAAGAGAGGCAAGCTAGGCGTGCGCGCTGCGCAGAGGACTGGAGTATCGCCGGCCATGGGAGAAGCTGGAGCCGGGGCGAGCTCGGACGCGTGTGTGAGCTGGAGCAAGGAGCCGGTGCGCAGAAAGTTGGATGCCAAGCGCCATGGCGAGCAGGAAGCAGAGGCTGGTGCGAGCTCATGGGAAGGAAGACGAGGGAGAAAGATCCGAGTTGGAGCTTGGAGCTCGGTAGCTCACGTCCACCAGAGGAAAGAAAGGGGAGGAGCAGAGAACGACCGGCAAGCCAGAGGCTGAACGAGCTCTAGAAAGAGACGCGATACAGCGGCGGCGCAGAAGAGCCAGAGCTGCGCGCGTGGCTGAGGAAGGGGCATCCCCGGCGAGCTGCGCGCAGGGAAGGCACGCAGGGCGCGGCCCGCGCGACGCAGGGGAAGTTCGGCTGGGACTCGGCAGGGAGCCGGAGGAAGAAGACGCGCGCTGGGGATAAGAAACCACGTTCAGCGGTGTGATTTTTTTCCACAAGCGGCGGCCGGAGAGGATAAACGCGCAGGGGAAAATCTTCAGCAGCGGTGGCAAGATTTTCATCGCTGCGCGAACGGACGAGGATGACGGCCGGGAAGATAAGGCAGAGGAGGGAGAAGAAGATAAGCACAGGACGCGCGCGATGAGATTTTTCTTGAGGAACAGAGCAGGACAGTTGCGCGCGTGTGGGAGAAGAAGCCTGGGCGGCTGAGGATAGAGCCGACTGGGATTTCTTTATTTTTAGATTTCTCTCCTTTTTTTAATTATTTCTTTAGCCGAAAAATCACAAATATTTGGGGTTCTAGTATTTAGATTTAAGAGATATTTAAAAGGTTCAACCAAAATAAGTTCGACATAATATTTGAGAAAGATTTGATTTGATGACTAGGCTGGAGTCAGATGAATTCGTATCTGTTATTTATATCCAAAGTTTTGGATCGGGTGAAACGTCGTCGGAACAAATTCAAACGGTGTGAACAATAGCATTTCAGACTGTGTTCAATTTGCTTTGTGGGATTCGACTAAAATTAGCCAAAACCAAATCCGCTATCGTATACACGATTTTGTCGCCACAACAGCGTGTTGAAAAACGAATGGGATCATAATCTCGCGCATGATTTTTTTCTCGGACGATGCGCGATTCAAATTATTTTGCCCTGAACATTTTAGTTGTCGAGTTCAAATTAATTTGTCCGGGATAAAATTATCCGAGTGAGTCGGGCTTCCGAATTTCGTATTCGCGTGAGCGATGAGTTTTAAATAACCACCGGACGCACCGATTTTTGGAACGGCTATGTTCCGAACATCACGAAAATTTAGGACGAGTCCGGATAGATAAAAATAAAAACGACGTCGCACTCACGACAGATGAAACAGATGCGATATTAAAATCGCGATAGACGAAAATAATTAGAGTTTAGCATCTGTTTTATCCACTGATATTACGTGCTTAAATCCGTACTCGTTGTCGAGCGGAATATAAACACCTAGGGTGTTACAGCCCTCCCCCTTAAAAGAATCTCGTCCCGAGATTCGGAGCGAAAGACTTCTAAGGGTACAGAAGCATATACCCATGTCCATATCAGCGGTAATCGTGAGACAGTTCCAAACAAGGGCGAGTGTCTCAGGATGTCGTTTTTCTAGTGGACATAACATGCATCGCCTTAGGCTAATTTAGAAATGTCCACCAATAGAGATGATGTCTGCCAGAAGAACACATGAGGTTCCATGTGCACAGTTTACTTTTTCTAATGACACTGTACTATCTGAGTCTGTTGAGCGAGCGGTGAATACGTGATTTTACCCAAACAGAACCAGATGCACCATCTTGGGTAAAACACATCGAAGGAGGTTTACCAACAAGTGGTCACGGTAAGCTCGTAGCACACGAGACGAGTGTGGATGTCGAATACTGTCGTGGTTAACATGTGGTTAACATGAGCATTCAAGTCCACGAAAGATGGTATAGATTCGAGAAAATCACCCACGGAGGGATCTATAGATGCAGACTTTGCAACTAGTCCATTTTATCGAGCACTAAGCATGACTCGACCCAATCATTCATGCTGGAAAAGCACATGTGCGGCGATCGAGGCACGACTAGAGCGATGATTAGGTAGTTATTAGTCGATTTAACTTGATTTTTGTAAGAACTTTCTTAGGATGGGTTGAACCAAAGTGGGTTTAGACAACTCGATAAATCGATCCCTAAACTCAACCTTTGATCACAATATAGTTACAAGTTAATAAAACCAACTCGTTGAACTACTTTTGACATTGAGCAAGTACTCTCAGTACCATCGGTAAGCCAACGGTCAAGAGTTTACATTTGCTAAAAAGAGGTCATGCACTTGAGTAGAAATCCATTTGGCCATGGGGTTCATCCGTTTCTTCATGCGAGATGAACTGACTTGGTTAGGGAATACATGGATTAATGAAAGAGCGAATGAACAAACTCCTGCATCTCAGCAGCAGGGAAAATCAATCTCCATTTTGAGAGCTAATTAGCTGTTTTTCAACACTAAAAAGCTCCAAGGCTTCACCTTTACACAAAGGATGCAAAGGGAATGTGTATGTGTGAAGTCACTATCAAAGTCAAGGAAAGAAACCACACATGAAAGTGGTATGCCTTTTTGATCCAACAGATATGATAGATGTTGCTTGATCACTTCGCAAACAACATAAATTATTTCAAGGAAGTAGGGTACAGAAGATAACATATCAGTGTAGTTCCATAATGGATCATGACTAGAGACCTTGATACCAGCATCTAACGAGTAGCACAGTCCTGTGTGCGCATTCACAGGAGGCTCTCAGTTTCGCTGCGGCACCATAAGTCATTAACCATGACACCATCACCGAACTGGCACCAATAATGAGTCCCACGTAGCGAAGACAGATTGTGCCAAGATAACACATTGACATAGTCTCATAATGGATTACAACTACTAACAGTGATACCAGCGCGTGCCGAGCAGCACGACCATGTGTGCGCACACATAGAAGGCCCTCGGTTTCGTCACGGCACCACCGGTTTTAGTCATAACACCATTACCAGACAAAACCAATAAGAAATCTTGCACAACACAAATGGATTGAGCAAGGTGATAATATACAAAGAAACACTCCACCTGTAAGAAGGGTTACAAGTAGAGAGTCAAATAGATCATGGCCCGATGAAACAAGCAAGGTATGGCCATAACCTAAACTTGATGAAAAAAAGTATGACAGGAGACTGTTAATTCAGCCCCAAGCATATTTCTATGCCCATCAAATGGATTACAAGTCAAGGATTAGTATCTGACTAGATACGTAGGGAAAACAATCACAAGGTTAAGTGGGTATGTCTTCGAGAGACATGAGGAAACCAAAGGCATCACACTTTAAGAAAATGGTCGGACATGTCTTTCCTAAGTTAGGTTGATAAAACAACGGTAGGATCCTCAAGAAGAAGCAAACTGAAACTAAGGGTATCAACTTGCACCAACAAAGCAAAGGCATGGTTTTGGTTGGAAATAGGACCATAAAAAAGTTATAAACTAATTGCCAAGAATACAGACTCGAGATTCTTGTTTTAAGCTTGGGTACATTTTCTGTTCAACAAAGAAATTATCTAAGCATTTATTTGTGTGAGTTTGGTCAGGGAGGGATAACGGAAAAATTCAAATTTGGGTCTCGGTTCACTAATTAAGAACATAGCCTAGTTTTCGATTTAGGCAATCAAGTCACCAGCAGTCTATCGGCACATCCATACAAGAGCAAACACGTATAACACCTAAATAGATTACCTAAAGAACGGAGGACAACTATTTCATCGAAGTTCATAATACAGCATTACACCACATTATCTACAATCACCGGTTACTGGAATAAGGATAAGAGAAGCATTTTGGATATATAGGTGACAAACAAGATGAAACAATCAGGATGCATGCTCGTCTTATTCGTCCTCACTGATTTTGCCAACATAATGTGGCGTTAGCGTTCTATATCGGTGGCATATTTACGACTCTCACGGTATTTTGCTAGTCGTCAACTACACATACGTTTTCGAGGTTAGTGTACCTGCAGAAAATTTCATCACAGCCCAATTTCCCAATGATGCAATTCACACATGACAGTTTACCACAATTTATACTCCATATATTTCTATATGGAGGCCAGCTCATCATTAAGCGCCGAGCCACGCATAGGCGCCGTTGCCACACTTTAACCATAGGGCAACTCATTATGGTAACTCACCTTCTTACCCGAGCGTAGGTGCGTCGTTGCGAGTACAATACATTTCTCAGTATTCCCATGTCTGTATACCCATACACATCCATGGGGTACTGAATTCCCGAAAAAGTAAATACTCCACATCGCAGCCCTCATATATACATATGTAAAACATGTATATAATCAAGCGCCACAATTAAGCACTTCCCTAGACCGACGTTTGTTCGGTCATGCTCTCACATCTCACCTTACCTTGAGCGTCAATCCATTCAAAACTGAATGGCCTCAAAAATAACAATACACATGTATGCAATACCCCCGGTTGTGGGTTAGTGGTTTTAAACTAAGCCACCTAATAGTCCTTAATTTAGGGCTTAACAGAGGATGTCGCTAGCATTATAGTTTTTCAAAACTGTTTTTCAAAGCCAAACAATGTGTTTAGTTGAAAATAGGTTTTTCAAAACCAAAACTTTTGTTTTGAAAATACGTATGTGACCGTATATACTTAATCCTGCTCCGATACCAGCTGTGGCAGAACCTCCCAAGTTATTGGGCCCACATGCACCTGTCCTTGTCTCAAAGACCTCAGACAGCTATGCTTGTGCACCAGACAACTTAACAGGATCTGTCCGAGTGCCCCAAGGACCTCGGATAAACCACTTACAACCAGGACCGCAGGATTAAGTAAACACAAATCACACACCAACATTTTACAGTGGAAAATCTTATTACCAAATTTTACAAGTTACAAAAATTTTACATTATTTTATCGGAGTGATTACAATAGTGATTCAAAGATATAAACTTTAAAATGTTATAAATTATTTATAAGTTTAAAATAAATGCTAGCTCAAGTGACCATCCTCAATAAGAAGTATAGAAGAATTACTTAGACTTATAAGAAGGCCGAGCCCACCGACACTTAACACCATCAACAGCAACACAAAACTATAACCTGAAAAACAACAGGGAATAAAACCCTGAGTATGGAATTACTCAGCAAGACTTACCCGACTAAAGAAAAGACTCTCAAGGGTATGCTGGCTAGAGGGATTCAAGGTATGGCTTATCAAGAATCAAAGACTCTGTTTTGCAGAAGAGCTTACTAGTAGTAAATCCTTATACCAAAATTTTACTTCACAAGTTTAGTATTTTTCCTGAATCTAGATTTGCCTAATCTAGAGCATCCACTTGTCCTGGTCTAGCTTTCTTTTAGCCAATTCATATTTCACTTGTCAACTACGATGAGTGGTCGGAGGGTAGAGTCTCCATGACCGAGGAGCAACGACGATTCGAACCGATTATACCCAGCTGGGGATCCCTAACCACACGACATATGTAGCACTTAATCCTTGCATATGTCAACCGTTCCCACAGATCCTCCACAACGTGAACCGGTCCGCGCTACCCGGGAGCACAGTACTCTTCCATCCAGCCTCTAGCCAGGAGGGTACACGCTACTCCCACCATCTCCCACGCCCAGTGCGCGGTTGTCTTTTCACGTATGGAATAGCCGGGTTCAGGCTTACCGGAGCATGTGGATAGTTGCAAAGTCTCCACCACAATAGGCCTACATCGAACGATCCTTAATCGACACAGACGGGCGACCTTGTCCGCTCAGCGTCTGGTCTAGATGTATTCAAACCATTTTCCCATTTTTGGTACCCGACAGGGGTACTCTTTTCCAAATGATGAACCCACTCCGGCCGAAGTGGAATCATCACCATAAGTTTGCTTTGATTTTTGAAACGAAAGGCCCATAACCAATGTTCCACAATCATTCTTTTTGAAAACAAATGATTTTTCAGTTTCTAAGCAGGGCTAAGCATTATCAGTTCTTTTTATAAAACCAGGATTAAGGAGTTTCCAAGGAATGGTAATGCATCAATTGTTTATCACACAACTCCTATCACCTAATGCATCAGATAAGGTGAAAAAGCATTTAAAACACAAGGAAGGGGCAAATGCACCGGGGCTTGCCTGGAATAAACACTACGTTAGTGTTTGTTAGACGACGTCCACTTGGCGACCAGCCTTTGTTCCAATACTTGCTCCGTCTGTCCATCTTCAGGTTCGTCCATCAGCATCACCTCGCGGTTAATTAACGTACCTGAATGAAATGCATTATGCATATGAATGCATATAGATAGAAATATCATAACCCTAAATAGTGCTACACCGACAAGAATTAAACACTTAGTGACGAAGCGTCGTACTAATTTATACGAAAACACTAGCTATCGACATGCGACTACGCCCAATTATCATATTTTTTAGCGTAATCGCATCTACTTCAAACATCAAGCAATAATAAGCTAAGCACAAGTCTTTTGGCAAACACCCAATATCACATTACTCGTCACATTTTTATTCATTATTTTTGAATACTAATCATTTAGAATAAAGGAGCATATTAACTAACTGTCTAAATTGTGTTTCTCAATCATCTTGAATTCTACGCTAATTAGATAGATCGATGCCATTCACCGTTAATTACATAGGTAATTTACACGTCTCTCATGACATCGAACTAACTACCAAACCTAGAATAAACTAACTAATTAAGCATCGACTATATCAATTAATCAAATTGACATAACGACACTAGAAAATTCTATTAACTAGCTGAAAGGAATACTAAGCTTATTTCTTTCGTCATCAGCTCGCCCGAGTATTACCTAAATTAATCTATCTTTCACATTACTAATTCCATCGTACTTCACATATATTTAATCCTATCGCGACACGACTGCTTCAAAATCACGAAAATAAGCACATCACATTCAACGAACTACTTCAATAATTAAGCTAACGGAAATTTTGAATCGGCTTACCATTCTAATCTGACGCGCTATCCACGAACACGGCAAGGATTCTGGTTCAGCCCTTGCGTCGAGTAATTGGTGAACGTCGCGCTGCTAACTCCGTCTTCACGGCTTGGGACTTGGCGTAGACGAGGATGGCGATCGACGATATCGACGTGCCAGTGCGACGATTTCCATTTGACGACGATGATGGCAGTATGACTCGTTCGAGTTGAGGTGAGCACGATCCAGGTACCACAGCAGTACTCTGATAAAGTCACAACGACACACGAGGTGAACGTGGCAACACACGGCTCAACGGGTAAAGAGGGCGCGACGGCTGACAAGCTGGTCTAGCTTGGATAGGAACAGCCGACGTCATAACCATGGCGAATAGGAAATCGACAACCGGTGAAAACCGATAGCCGAACATGAATTGTGCAGATCGACGCCATGGGCGAGATCCGAACTAGAACAGCAGCACACTAGTGAGCTCGCGCGCACAGGGATTGAGCTAAAGGCTGGGCGTAGAGACGCGACAGCCACGACAAGGGAGCTCGGCGGCCATCGCCATGGGAGATGGTGGCCAAGCAGGAGCCGGCCACGGCGAGCAGCTGAGAACGGCTGGGCGCGGCAACAGAGCTGGGCGACTGTGGCACGCAGGAACAGAGGACTGCACGCAAGAGAGGCAAGCTAGGCGTGCGCGCTGCGCAGAGGACTGGAGTATCGTCGGCCATGGGAGAAGCTGGAGCCAGGGCGAGCTCGGACGCGCGTGTGAGCTGGAGCAAGGAGCCGGTGCGCAGAAAGTTGGATGCCAAGCGCCATGGCGAGCAGGAAGCAGAGGCTGGTGCGAGCTCATGGGAAGGAAGACGAGGGAGAAAGATCCGAGTTGGAGCTTGGAGCTCGGCAGCTCACGTCCACCAGAGGAAAGAAAGGGGAGGAGCAGAGAACGACCGGCAAGCCAGAGGCTGAACGAGCTCTAGAAAGAGACGCGATACAGCGGCGGCGCAGAAGAGCCGGAGCTGCGCGCGTGGCTGAGGAAGGGGCATCCCCGGCGAGCTGCGCGCAGGGAAGGCACGCAGGGCGCGGCCCGCGCGACGCAGGGGAAGTTCGGCTGGGACTCGGCAGGGAGCCGGAGGAAGAAGACGCGCGCTGGGATAAGAAACCACGTTCAGCGGTGTGATTTTTTTCCACAAGCGGCGGCCGGAGAGTATAAACGCGCAGGGGAAAATCTTCAGCAGTGGTGGCCAGATTTACATCGCTGCGCGAACGGACGAGGATGACGGCCGGGAAGATAAGGCAGAGGAGGGAGAAGAAGATAAGCACAGGACGCGCGCGATGAGATTTTTCTTGAGGAACAGAGCAGGACAGTTGCGCGCGTGTGGGAGAAGAAGCCTGGGCGGCTGAGGATAGAGCCGACTGGGATTTCTTTATTTTTAGATTTCTCTCCTTTTTTTTAATTATTTCTTTAACCGAAAAATCACAAATATTTGGGGTTCTAGTATTTAGATTTAAGAGATATTTAAAAGGTTCAACCAAAATAAGTTCGACATAATATTTGAGAAAGATTTGATTTGATGACTAGGCTGGAGTCAGATGAATTCGTATCTGTTATTTATATCCAAAGTTTTGGATCGGGTGAAACGTCGTCGGAACAAATTCGAACGGTGTGAACAATAGCATTTCAGACTGTGTTCAATTTGCTTTGTGGGATTCGACTAAAATTAGCCAAAACCAAATCCGCTATCGTATACGCGATTTTGTCGCCACAACAGCGTGTTGAAAAACGAATGGGATCATAATCTCGCGCATGATTTTTTTCTCGGACGATGCACGATTCAAATTATTTTGCCCCGAATATTTTAGTTGTCGAGTTCAAATTAATTTGTCCGGGATAAAATTATCCGAGTGAGTCGGGCTTCCGAATTTCGTATTCGCGTGAGCGATGAGTTTTAAATAACCACCGGACGCACCGATTTTTGGAACGGCTATGTTCCGAACATCACGAAAATTTAGGACGAGTCCGGATAGATAAAAATAAAAACGACGTCGCACTCACGACAGATGAAACAGATGCGATATTAAAATCGCGATAGACGAAAATAATTAGAGTTTAGCATCTGTTTTATCCACTGATATTACGTGCTTAAATCCGTACTCGTTGTCGAGCGGAATATAAACACCTAGGGTGTTACACTTAAATGCTACTGAATCATCACTTCTTCTAAAGACAGTAACACCTATATCCGTAAAAAGACAGTTGTAGCCCTTTTTACATAATTGAGTAACGGAAAGCAAATTGTAATCTTAGGAATCTACAAGAAAAACATTGGAAATAGAATGGTCAGGAGATATAGCAATTTTACCCAATCCTTTGACCAAACCTTGATTTCCATCCCCGAATGTGATGGCTTGTTGGGGATCTTGGTTTTTCTCATAGGAGGAGAACATTCTTTTCTCCCCTGTCATATGGTTTGTGCACCCGCTATCAATGATCCAACTTGAGCCCCCGGATGCATAAACCTACAAAACAGATTTAGGCCTTGTTCTTAGGTACCCAAACGGTCTTGGGTCCTTTGACATTAGAAACAAGCACCTTGGGTACCCAAACACAAGTCTTTGACCCCTTGTGTTTGCCCCCAACATATTTGGCAACTACTTTGCCTGATTTGTTAGTTAAAACATATGATGCATCAAAAGTCTTAAATGAAATTTTAGATTCATTTGATGCAATAGGAGTTTTCTTCTTAGGCAATTTAGCACGGGTTGATTGCCTAAAACTAGATGCCTCACTCATATACATAAAAGCATGATTAGAGCTAGAGTGAGACTTCCTAGAATGAATTCTCCTAATTTTGTGCTCGGGATAACCGGTAGGGTACAAAATGTAACCCTCGTTATCCTGAGGCATGGGAGCCTTGCCCTTAACAAAGTTAGACAATCTTTTAGGAGGGGCATTAAGTTTGACATTGTCTCCCTGTTGGAAGCCAATACCATCCTTAATGCCAGGGCGTCTCCCACTATAAAGCATGCTACGAGCAAATTTAAATTTCTCATTTTCTAGTTCATGCTCGGCAATTTTAGCATCTAATTTTGCTATATGATCATTTTGTTGTTTAATCATAGCAATGTGATCATGAATAGCATCAATGTTAATATCTCTACATCTAGTGCAAATGGTAACATGCTCAATGGTAGATGTAGAGGGTTTGCAAGAATTTAGTTCAACAATCTTAGCATGTAAAATGTCATTGTCATCTCTAAGATTGGAAATAGAAACATTGCAAACATCTAATTCCTTAGCCTTAGCAATTAATTTTTCATTCTCATTTCTAAGGCTAGCAAGAGAGGCATTCAATTTCTCAATCTTAGCAATTGAACTAGCATTATCATTTCTAAGATTATCAATTGAATCATCACAAACATTTGATTTCTCAACCTTAGCAATTAATTTGGCATTTTCATTTCTAAGGTTGGAAATAACGTCATGGCAAGTGCTTAGCTCACTAGATAATTTTTCACATTTCTCTACCTCTAGAGCATAAGCATTTTTAACTTTAAAATGCTTTTTGTTTTCTTTAATTAGGAAGTCCTCTTGGCTATCCAAGAGTTCATCCTTTTCATGAATAGCACTAATCAATTCATTTAATTTTTCCTTTTGTTGCATGTTTAAGTTAGCAAAAAGGGTGAGCAAGTTATCCTCATCATCACTAGAATTATTCTCATCACTAGAAGTTGCATACTTAGTGGAGGATTTTGATTTTACCTTCTTCCTTTTGCCGTCCTTTGCCATGAGGCACTTGTGGCTGACGTTGGGGAAGAGAAGCCCTTTGGTGACGGCGATGTTTGCGGCGTCCTCATCGAAGGAGGAGTCGGTGGAGCTCTCGTCGGAGTCCCACTCTCGGCAAACATGGGCATCGCCGCCCTTCTTCTTGTAGTACCTCTTCTTTTCTCTTCTCTTTCCCTTCTTGTCGTCGCCCCTGTCACTATCACTTGATAATGGACATTTTGCAATAAAATGACCGGGCTTACCACACTTGTAGCAAACTTTCTTGGAGCGGGGTTTGTAGTCCTTCCCCCTCCTTTGCTTGAGGATTTGGCGAAAGCTCTTGATGATGAGTTCCATCTCCTCGTTGTCGAGCTTGGAGACATCGATGGGGACTCTACTTGGTGTAGAATCTTCTTTCTTCTCCTCCGTTGCCTTGAATGCCACGGGTTGCACATCAGGTGTGGAGGAGGCGCCTTGCTCGATGATTTTTTTGGAGCCTTTGATCATCAATTCAAAGCTCACAAATTTTCCTATCACTTCCTCGGGAGACATTAGCTTGTATCTAGGATCACCACGAATTAATTGAACTTGAGTGGGATTAAGAAATACAAGTGATCTTAGAATAACCTTGACCATCTCATGGTCATCCCATTTGGTGCTCCCGAGATTGCGCACTTGGTTCACCAAGGTCTTGAGCCGGTTGTACATCGCTTGTGGCTCCTCCCCTTGGTGAAGCATGAACCGACCGAGCTCCCCCTCGATCGTCTCCCTTTTGGTGATCTTGGTCACCTTGTCTCCTTCGTGCGCGGTCTTGAGCACGTCCCAAATCTCCTTTGCGCTCTTCAACCCTTGCACCTTATTATACTCCTCTCGACTTAGAGAGGCGAGGAGTATAATAGTGGATTGGGAGTTGAAGTGTTGGATTTGTTCAACCTCCTCCGAATCATAGTCCTTGTCCCCTTCCTTTGGTACCTGCGCTCCATACTCAACAATATCAAATATACTTTTGTGGAGTGAGGTTAGGTGATGCCTCATTTGATCACTCCACATAGAATAATCTTCACCATCAAACATAGGTGGTTTGCCTAATGGGATGGAAAGTAATGGAGTACGTTTTGAAATGCGAGGATAGTGAAGGGGCATCTTACTATACTTCTTGCGCTCGTGGCATTTAGAAGTGGCGGATGCCGATTCTGAGCCGGAGGTGGAGGGTGACGAAGAGTCGGTCTCGTAGTAGACCACCTTCTTCATCTTTTTCTTCTTGTCACCCTTCCATTGGGACTTGATGGAGGAAGAGGATTCCTCCTTGTGATTGTGGGCGGACTTCCTTGAGTGCGTTCTCCCCGAGCTTGCGGACTTGTCGCCGGTCCCGATATCCCTTTTGGTGGATGCTCCCGACATCACTTCGAGCGGTTAGGCTCTAATGAAGCACCGGGCTTTGATACCAATTGAAAATCGCCTAGAGGGGGGGTGAATAGGGCGAATCTGAAATTTACAAACTTAAGCACACACTACAAGCCGGGGTTAGCGTTAGAATTAAATTCGAGTCCGAAAGAGAGGGCGAAAAACAAATCACAAGTAAATAAGGCGGATGACATGGTGATTTGTTTTACCGAGGTTCGGTTCTTGCAAACCTACTCCCCGTTGAGGTGGTCACAAAGACCGGGTCTCTTTCAACCCTTTCCCTCTCTCAAACGGTCACTTAGACCGAGTGAGTTTTTCTTCTCAATCAAACGGAAAACTAAGTCCCCACAAGGACCACCACACAATTGGTGTCTCTTGTCTTGGTTACAATTGAGTTTGGAACAAGAAAGAAGGAAGAAGAAAAGCAATCCAAGCGCAAGAGCTCAAATGAACACAAGTATCTCTCTCACTAGTCACTATTTGATTGGAATTGTCTTTGGACTTGGGAGAGGATTTGATCTCTTTGGTTGTGTCTTGTATTGAATGCTATAGCTCTTGTATGAGGTGTGAAGGCTGAAAACTTGGATGCAATGAGTGGTGGGTGGTTGGGGGTATTTATAGCCCCAACCACCAAAGGAGCCATTGGTGGAGGCTGCTGTCGCATGGCGCACCGGACAGTCCGGTGCGCCACTGGACACTGTCCGGTGCGCCAGCCATGTCACCCGGCCGTTAGGGTTCGACCATTGGAGATTCTGACATCTGGGCCACCGGATAGTCCGGTGGTGCACCGGACAGTTATTGTTCACTGTACGGTGCGCCTTCTGGTGCCTGTCCTGACTTCTGCGCGCGTAGGTGTGCACTGTAGCGCATTTATAGTTCCTGCAGACGACTGTTGGCGCTGTGTAGCCGTTACTCCACTGGCGCACCGGACAGTCTGGTGCTACACCGGACAGTCCGGTGAATTATAGCGGAGCGGCTCCCAGAATTCCCGAAGGTGGCAAGTTCAGATTGGAATTCCCTGGTGCACCGGACACTGTCCGGTGGCACACCGGACAGTCCGGTGCGCCAGACCAGGACACACTTCGGTTATCTTTTGCTCTCTTTGTTTGAACCCTTTCTTGGTCTTTTTATTGGTTTATTGTGAACCTTTGGCACCTGTAAAACGTATAGTCTAGAGCAAACTAGTTAGTCCAATTATTTGTGTTGGGCAATTTCAACCACCAAAATCAATTAGAAAAAGGGTGTAAGCCTATTTCCCCTTCAAAGACTCTATATGCCCTTGTGTTTGAATCATAACCAAGTAAAAAGCCTTCTACAGCCTTAGGAGCAAATTTAGATTTTCTACCTCTTTTAACAAGAATAAAGCATTTGCTACAAAAGACTCTAAAATATGAAACATTGGGCTTTTTACCGGTTAGGAGTCCATATGATGTCTTCTTGAGGATTCGATGAAGGTAGAGACGGTTGATGGCGTAGCAAGCGGTGTTGATTGCTTCTGCTCAAAACCGATCCAAAGTCTTGTACTCATCAAGCATGGTCCTCGCCATGTAAAGTAGAGTTCTATTCTTCCTCTCCACTACACCATTTTGTTGTGGAGTGTAGAGAGAAGAGAACTCATGCTTGATGCCCTCATCCTCAAGATAGTCTTCAATTTGAGAGTTCTTGAACTCCATCCCGTTGTCGCTTCTTATTTTCTTGATCCTTAAACCGAACTCATTTTGAGCTCATCTTAGGAATCCCTTTAGGGTCTCTTGGGTTTGTGATTTTTCCTGCAATAAGAACACCCAAGTGAAGCGAGAATAATCATCCACAATAACTAGACATTACTTACTCCCGCCGATGCTTATGTAAGCTATCGGGCCGAATAGGTCCATGTGGAGCAGCTCAAGTGGCCTGTCAGTCGTCATGATGTTCTTGTGTGGCTGATGAACACCAACTTGCTTCCCTACTTGATATGTGCTACAAATCCTGTCTTTCTCAAAATGAACATTGGTTAGTCCCTGTCGGGTACCGTAATTAGGGGTACCCCCAACACTCCTAATCACGGCTGGTAAACACCTTCAGAGCAAACCATAAAGGCTTACGGCTCGGGTCAAAGTCAAAGCTTCGTCTACCAAGGGACGTGGTCTTGCCTCGCCCGAGCCCGGCCTCGAGCGGAACAGTGGTCCCGGACGAATCCACATCTCGCCCGAGGGTCTCCTCAGGCGGTGAGCGCGCCCTCGGCTCAGCCAAAGGCAAGCCTTGTCGTGCAAGTGACCTTGGCCAAATCGCCTTACCAGCCGACCGTATTGCATGCACATTTAATGCTGGGATCGCCTGACAACTTATCCTGACACGCGCGCCTCAGTCGACAAGGTCGAAGTGACCGCAGTCACTTTGCCCTTTCACTGACCGATCTGACAGGAAAACAGTGCCGCCCGCCCCGCTCCGGCTGCTGTGCCAACCACCCGGGCGAAACCAACAACGGTCAAGTTAAGCCTCGGGCGCAACAGGAAGCTCCGCCTCGCCCGACCCCGGGGCTCGACCTCGGCCTCGGCCTCGGGAGGAGATCTCTGCCTCGCCCGACCCTAGGGCTCGGCCTTGACCTCGACCTCGGGAAGAGTCACATCCTCGCCCGACCCTAGGCCTCGGCCCCAGCCTCGGCCTCGGAGGAGCCGCCGCCTCGCCCGACCTTAGGCTCGGATCAACCATGCCACAAGGGATGCATCATTACCCTACTCCTAGCTAGCTCAGGCTACGAAGGAACAAGACCGGTGTCCCATCCAGCTTACCCCAGTAACAGGCGATGGTGGTTTCCCGCATGCAACCATGACGTCGGTGGTTCTCAAGCCCCCTACGGAAGTAAGGAGACGTCAGCAGGATCCATGCAGCGCCAATAGCTGTACTGCTACAGGGCTCAAGGCACTTCTCTGACGGCCACGATACTACCTCTACAGGGCTTGAGACGCCGCCCCGATGGCCACGTTATTATCTGTACATGGCTCAGGGCACTTCCCTGCCAGCCACGTTAGCTCCCAGCTACACCCCATTGTACAGTTGGGCATCTCCTTATGTCTATAAAAGGGGGTGTCCAGGGCCCCATGAGGGGGAAGAAAAAGGGGGAAAACAAACAAACGTACGAGCATACGAACACACGAACGCACGGCAGGAGAGACAAGTAGACGCACAACAAAGGGACGGGAGAAGATGAGCGGGGGCCGGACCCCGTCTCTCTCTCTCTCTCGCTCTCTCCTACTCGCTCTCTCTCGCCCTCCCTCTCTCGCAACGCTTGTAACCCCTACTACGAGCACCCTAGTGCAGGATAATACAAGGCTCATTCCCCTACTTGTGTTCCATCTCGCACCAACCCATCTGGGCAGGGGCACGTAGCGACAAATTTACTCATCGGTCCAGGGACCCCCCGGGTCCGAAACCCCGACAGTTGGCGCGCCAGGTAGGGGCCTGCTGCATGTTAACGAACACTTTCCCGTTGAGTTCTAGATGGGTAGACTTCAGCAACCTCTTCAGCCCGGGACGGTGCTCCGCTTCAGGAGTCTCGAGTTCATGTCCCTCGATGGCAGCTACGACATGGTACTGCTCTCTCCGCGGCATGACGACAACGACAGTCAACGGCTCGCTCAGCGGAGGCGACCTCCACGACGGCATCTCTCCGCGGCGGAAGAGGAGCACTCGGGTCGTCCCCGCCACCCTGCTCGCCGGAGGAGACAGAGACGGGGCAACCGTGGCCACGCAGGAGGCGGCACCTTATCGACTATCAAGCTAGATCGAGTCGACGACGCTGGCACTCCTCTGGGGGACATGTCGGGTGTTGTCTTCGCGCCTAAGACAACGACGAGCACCGCTTCCCCGCAACGTGCCAGCCCCAAGCGGACTGACGACGCCAGCACCCTCGCAAAGGACCTGCTGGGCGTCACCCTCGTACCTGAGATGATGGTGCATTCTGTCCCCGACGCGACTTCACCATCGTCCATCGATCAAGAGGTACCGTCCGTATTCCACCCTGTTCCCTTTCGATTCAGTTTCGATCCACCTAGCGACCCCGCTACGGTGAGTGCTTTCGCAAGGGCGTATCCAAACCTTCTGGGGTACCATATGTGGTTGACCTGGGACTGACTGACAGCCATCTCAACCTCCGGACCGGCGGGTTCCGAGGAAGAGGACGACCCCGACTTCGGTTGGGATTTCTCTAGCCTCGATGATCCCGGTGCCATGCGGGACTTCATGTCCGCATGTGACCACTGCCTCTCCGGTTGCTCTAACGATGGCCACGGCCTTGACGACAAGGGTTATGGCCCAAGTCGCGAATGTTTCCACGTCGATCAGGGAGATCACGACGAAGGCAACCACCTCGGTATGCCGGAGGTTGACGATCCCCCTGGGCCCGCATCTCACGTTGACATCCCGCGGGAGCTAGCTGTGGTCCCAGTTCCTGTGGGGGTCAAGACACATAGCTCGAGCAAATCCGCGAGATGTAGGCCAAGGTCGACGAGGAAGCAAGGCGGCTTGCACAGCTCCGATAGAACATCGAGCAGGAGTGGGCAGGCCGAACACTCGCCGGAGGAGCCCGTCATCAGGCCCGGGACGTCCAGCGCCGCATCATCGACAATGCCAGGGCAGCGCTGCCCCCAGCCATCAGCGGATCCGGCTAGGACCTAGCTGCAGCGGCATTGCTACTTCAAACCATGCCGGAGCCATCCACCACCGAGGGACGGCGTATCCAGGGCTAACTCAAGGATCTCCTGGAAGGTGCCGCAGTTCGACGAGCCGAGAGCTCTGCCTCCCGAAGGCGAGCTGACCCCTCGGAGCATCACGCGGCATCCTCCCGATGCATGCGGGAGGCCTCGGTCCATCCCGAGCGCACACGGGACGAGGCACCTGCCACTCGAGATCGCCTCAGCAACGAGCATCACCATCGCGACCATCGAGCCTGCCTCAAGGAGAAGGTGCGCCGAGGCTACCATCCTAGGCACGGGGGACGCTGCGACAGCGAGGAGGATCAGAGTCCCTCGCCCGAGCCACCCGGTCCATGAGTCTTCAGCCGGGCCATACGACAAGCGCTGCTCCCTGCTCGTTTCCGAGCCCCGACTACCATCACCAAGTACTCAAGGGAGACGAGGCCAGAGTTGTGGCTCGTGGACTACCGACTGGCATGCCAGTTGGGAGGGGCGGACGATGACAACCTCATCATCCGTATTCTACCCCTTTTCCTCTCTGACGCCGCCCGAGCCTGGCTAGAGCATCTGCCTCCTGCGCAGATCTCCGATTGGGACGACCTGGTCAAGGCTTTCACGGGAAATTTCCAGGGCACGTACGTGCGCCCTAGGAACTCATGGGATCTCCGAAGCTGCTGCCAACAGCCAGGGGAATCCCTCTGAGAGTACATCCGGTGGTTTTTGAAGCAGCGCACCGAGCTGCCTAACATCACCGACTCGGACGTCATCGGAGCTTTCCTCGCTGGCACCACTTGCCGAGACCTGGTGAGCAAACTGGGGCGCAAGACTCCCACCAAGGCGAGTGAATTGATGGACGTCGCCACCAAGTTCACCTCGGGTCAGGAGGCGGTCGAGGCCATCTTCCGGAAAGACAAGCAGCCTCAGGGGGAGCCGAAGGAAGACGCCCCCGAGGCGTCCACCCAGCGAGGCGCGAAGAAGAAGGCCAAGAAGAAGGCGCAAGCAAAGCGCAACGCCGCCGACACGAATCTTGCCGCTGCTGCCGAGCATAGGAACCCTCGGAAGCCTCCTGGAGGGACCGGCGCGTTCGACAAGATGCTCAAGGAGCCGTGCCCCTATCACCAGGGTCCTGTCAAGCACACCCTTGAAGAATGTGTCATGCTCCGGCGCTACTTCCATAAGGTCGGGCCCCCGGCAGAAGATAGCAAGGGCCAAGGCAACAACAAGAAGGAGGGCGACAAGGAAGAGGAGTTCCCGGAGATCCACAACTGCTTCATGATTTACGGTGGGCAGGTGGCGAACGCCTCGGCTCGGCACCGCAAGCAGGAGCGCCGAGAGGTCTGCTCGGTAAAGGTGGTAGCGCCAGCCTACCTAGACTGGTCTGACAGGCCTATCACCTTCGACCGAGGCGACCACCCCGACTTTGTGCCAAGCCCAGGAAGGTACCTGCTCGTCGTTGATCCGATCATCGGCAACGTTAGGCTCTCCAAGGTCCTCATGGACGGAGGCAGCAGCCTCAACATCATCTACGCCGAGACCCTGGAACTCTTGGGGGTTGATCGGTCCGAGGTCCGGGCCGGTGCGGCACCCTTCCACGGGATCGCACCCGGAAAGCGTATCCTGCCCCTCGAGCAGATTGACTTGCCCGTCTGCTTTGGGACTCCCTCCAACTTCCGAAAGGAAACCCTCACCATCGAGGTGGTCGGGTTCTGAGGGACCTACCACGCGGTGTTGGGAAGGCCGTGCTACGCCAAGTTCATGGCCATCCCCAACTACACCTACCTCAAGCTCAAGATGCCAGGCCCCAACGGGATCATCACCGTCGGATCCACGTACCGCCACGCGTACGAATGCGATGTGGAATGCGTGGAGTATGCTGAGGCCCTCACCGAGTCTGAGGCCCTCATCGCCGACCTGGAACGCCTCTCCAAGGAGGCACCCGACGCGAAGCAGCACGTCGATAACTTCGAACCAGTCGAGGCGGTTAAGTCCGTCTCTCTCGACCCCAGCAACGACGCCAGCAAGAAAGTCCGGATCAGCTCCGAGCTCGACCCCAAATAGGAAGCAGTGCTCGTCGACTTTCTTTGCGCAAACGCCGAAGTTTTTGCGTGGAGTCCCTCGGACATGCCAGGCATACCAAGGGATGTCGCCGAGCACTCACTAGACATCAGAGCTAGAGCCCGACCCATGAAGCAGACCCTGCGCCATTTTGATGAAGAAAAGCGCAGGGCCATAGGCGAGGAAATCCACAAGCTACTCGCGGCAGGGTTCATCAAAGAGGTATTCCATCCCGAATGGTTAGCTAACCCTGTTCTTGTAAGGAAAAAGGATGGGAAATGGAGGATGTGCGTAGACTACACTGGTCTAAACAAAGCATGTCTGAAGGTTCCCTACCCTCTGCCTCATATCGATCAAATTGTGGACTCCACTGCTGGGTGCGAAACCCTATCATTCCTCGATGCCTACTCAGGCTATCACCAAATCAAGATGAAAGAGTCCGACTAGCTCGCGACTTCTTTTATCACACCTTTTGGCATGTATTGTTACACTACAATGCCATTTGGTTTAAGGAATGCAGGCGCCACCTACCAGAGGTGCATGAACCATGTGTTCAGAGAACACATCGACAAAACGGTCGAGGCTTACGTCGATGACATCGTTGTCAAGACAAAGAAAGCCTCTGACCTCCTCTCTGACCTTGAAACGATATTCAAGTGTCTAAGAGCGAAAGGCGTGAAACTCAACCCCGAGAAGTGTGTCTTCGGAGTCCCTCGAGGCATGCTCCTAGGGTTCATCGTCTCCGAGCGGGGCATAGAGGCCAACCCGGAGAACATCGCGACCATCACCAACATGGGACCAATAAAAGATTTGAAAGGAGTACAGAGGGTCATGGGATGCCTTGCGGCTCTGAGCCGTTTCATCTCTCGCCTTGGCGAAAAAGGGTTGCCCCTGTACCGCCTCTTAAGGAAGACCGAGCGCTTCACTTGGACCCCCGAGGCCGAGGAAGCCCTCGGAAACTTAAAGGCACTCCTTACAAATGCACCCATCTTGGTGCCCCCCGCTGCGGGAGAAGCCCTCTTGATCTACGTAGCCGCAACCACTCAGGTGGTCAGCACCGCGGTTGTAGTCGAGAGACGAGAAGAAGGGCATGCACTGCTTGTCCAGAGGCCAGTCTACTTCATCAGCGAAGTGCTATCCGAGACCAAAGTCCGCTACCCGCAGATCCAGAAGCTGCTCTACGCAGTGATTCTGACGCGGCGGAAGCTGCGACACTACTTCGAGTCTCATCCGGTTACTGTGGTGTCATCTTTCCCCCTGGGAGAAATCATCCAGAGCCGAGAGGCCTCGAGTAGGATAGCGAAATGGGCGGTGGAACTCATGGGCGAAACACTTTCATTTGCCCCTTGGAAGGCCATAAAATCCTAAGTCTTGGCCGACTTCCTCGCTGAGTGGACTGACACCCAGTTACCGACGGCCCCAATCCAACCCGAGCTTTGGACCATATACTTCGGCGGGTCGCTGATGAAAACCGGAGCAAGCGCGGGCTTGCTCTTCATCTCACCCCTCGGAGAACATGTTCGCTACGTGCTGCACCTCCATTTCTCGGCATCAAACAATGTAGCTGAGTACGAAGCCTTGGTTAATGGCCTGCGCATCACCGTCGAGCTAGGGGTTCGACGCCTCGACGCTCGTGGCGACTCGCAGCTCGTCATCGACAAGGTCATGAAGAACTCCCACTATCGCGATCGAAAAATGGAGGCCTACTGTGACGAAGTTCGGCGCTTGGAAGACAAGTTCTACGGACTGGAACTCAATCATGTTGCTCGACGGTACAACAAAACTGCAAATGAGCTGGCAAAAATAGCCTCGGGGCGAACGATGGTTCCCCCGAAAGTCTTTTCCAAAGATATATATCAGCCATCCGTCCAAGTCGACGACGCGCCCGAGCCCGAGGAGGCCTCGGCCTAGCCCGAGGTACCCTCGCCCGCCGAGGGCGAGGCCCTGCGTGTCAAGGAGAAGCGGAATGGGGTCACACTGGTCCCGAACTGGCAGACCCCGTACCTGGAATATCTCCTCCGAGGAGAGCTGCCCCTTGACAAGGCCGAAGCTTGGCGACTGGCTCGGCGTGCAAAGTCGTTCGTTTTGCTGGGTGACGAAAAGGAGCTGTATCACCGCAGCCCCTCGGGCATTCTCCAGCGTTGCATATCCATTGCCCGATGACAAGAGCTGTTACAAGAAATACACTCGGGGGCTTGTGGTCACCATGCAGCACCTCGAGCCCTCGTGGGAAACGCTTTCCGACAAGGTTTCTACTGGCCAACCGCAGTGGCCGACGCCACTAGGATTGTACGCTCCTGCCGGGGGTGTCAATTCTACGCGCGACAGACGCACCTGCCCGCTCAGGCACTACAGACGATACCTATCACTTGGCCGTTTGCTGTGTGGGGTCTGGACCTGGTTGGTCCCTTGCAGAAGGCACCCGGGGGCTTCACGCACCTGCTGGTCGCCATCGACAAATTCTCCAAGTGGATTGAGGTCCGACCCTTAACCAGCATCAGGTCCGAGCAGGCGGTGGCGTTCTTCACCAATATCATCCATCGCTTTAGGGTCCCAAATTCCATCATCACCGACAATGGCACGCAGTTCACCGGGAAAATGTTCCTGGACTTTTGCGAGGGCCACCACATCTGTGTGGACTGGGCCGCCGTAGCCCACACGATGACAAATGGGCAGGTGGAGCGCGCCAACGGTATGATTTTGCAGGGACTAAAACCGAGGATCTACAACGACCTCAACAAGTTTGGCAAGCGATGGATGAAGGAGCTACCCTCGGTGGTCTGGAGTCTGAGGACGACACCGAGCCGGGCCACGGGCTTCACGCCGTTTTTCCTAGTCTTAGGGGCCGAGGCTATCTTACCCACAGACTTGGAATACGGTTCCCCGAGGACAAAGGCGTACGACGACCGAGGCAACCAGACCAGCCGAGAAGATTCCTTGGACTAGCTGGAAGAGGCTCGGGACGTGGCCTTACTACACTCGGCGCGGTATCAGCAGTCTCTACGACGCTACCACGCCCAAAGGGTTCGGCCCCGAGGCTTCCAAGTGGGAGACTTGGTGCTTCGGCTATGACAAGACGCCCGAGGGCGCCACAAGCTTGCTCCTCCCTGGGAGGGGCCATTCATCATCGCCAAAATTCTGAAGCCCGGGACATACAAGCTGGCCAACGATCAAGGCGAGGTCTATAGCAACGCTTGGAACATCGAACAGCTACATTGCTTCTTCCCTTAAAATGTTTCAAGTCGTTCATGTTCCTCGTTTTCTTTACATACATAAATGAAGTCTAACCGTCAAGGAAGGATCAGCCTTGCCTCGGCAAAGCCCGACCCTCCCTCGGGGGCTAGAAGGGGGGAACCCCCTCTGCATCAAAATTTTCTTCGAAAAAGTTTTGTACCAAGGAAAGTTTTCTACTGAAACAACTCCTGTGCCTTCCGACTATATCGATAACGGAACCCTGAAAACAAGCGGGAGAGACCTTAAGCGGCGAGGCCGACCGAGCCGAGGGACTCCTACGCCTCCAGGATACAGATACCTCACTCGTTACCTTCCGCGAAAAGTAAATCACGCTCGGATAAGCGGTTCTGCTATCGAACAAGTCCTAACGCTCGGGTAGAAAATGACTTTCGTGCATTTTTCGACTATATCGATAGCAGGGTCCTACGAATGGGTGAGAGAGCACGTAAGCGGCAAGGCCGACCGAGCCGAGGGACTCCTACGCCTCCGGGATACGGATACCTCACTCATCACCTTCCACGAAAAGTAACTCACGATCGGAAAAGCGATCCTGCTACCAAACAAGTCCAAATGCTCGAAACAAGAGGAAAGAAAACATAGCTTTATAATCCGAACGCCAAATATGTTTAGGCCTCGGCGGCCACAAAAAACATACGCATGCTTCGGACAAACTGTTCCTACAAGATTCAGGCATCGGCAGGAGGAGGAGCGGCGCCCTAGGCGACGTTTCCACCCTCGGTAGAATCTGGCCTGGCCTCAGACGGTGACTCGAGCGAGAGGATCTCCACCTCAAAGGAGGACGCCAGCACCGCGCTTGGGCCAGCGACAGCCGCGTCAAGCCTCTGGACCTCTGCTAAGGCGGCCTCATCCTCGTCGGGTAAGCAGTACCCCTCGCTGACCCGCTGCAGATCCACGTCATAGTGGGAAGCGAGCATGGCGAAGGCCCACCTAACGCCATGATGCAGCGCCCCGCGGAGTCTACCGCGCACATGGCCGCCCAAGGCCTGCAGGTCACTCTGGGGGGAGCTACCCGAGGGGACGTCATCGAGGTCGAAGGCCCAACAAAAGGCCGAGATAGCCTCGGACATGGCCACACGGTCGGCCTCCTTCTGCTCAGCCGCCTGGGCAAGCACCTTGCGATCCTTAACGGACTCGCTAAGAGCCGTCTCCAACCCTGCAGACAGCCAAACAATACTCTTCAGACACGAGGTGAAGAACGAAGCTAAGTCAAAGCTACAAAGCGGGCGACACATACCTTCGGCCCGAGCGGATTCCTTGGCTAGCCGCCCCACAGCCTCAGCCAGCTGACCCTTAAGGGCCTCAGCCTGGCTCACAGCCTCGGCAGCTTGGCTCCAAGATTGGTCTAGCTCGCCGAGGACCTGGCCGAGCTCCAGCCGCCGCTGCTGCATCTCCTTGGCCTGGGAAGCCACCTACTCCCGGGCCGACGAAGCCTCTGCCCGCGCCGCCGCTGCCACCGACTTTAGCTCATCGCAGAGCAGCCGAAGATCCGCCACCTTGGTGCTCCGTTGAGTGAGCCGCTCATTGGCCTCGGCAAGCACGGTCCTCTGGGACCGTAGCGAATCCTATACATCTCTCTCGCGGAGGAGGAACAGCGACTTGGCGGTGCTCACGTCCGCAAGTTCCTAAGAAAGGAAAACAAGGCATTACAAAGAGTGCCCTGGCCACACAAGGTCTACACCGAAACCCTTACCTGGAAGGCCCTGGGAACATCCCTGTAAAGGGTCTCCATGGCCGACCAAAGCGACCTCGTCGTCGCCTCGATATACTCATAGAAGTTGTCCTGAGTTCTCTCCTCCAGCTCATCGTCGAGGGAGAGGAGGGGCTCCGGGTTCGAGGTGGCATGGCTCCAGAACCGGAGCGGCCGCCCACACCATTCATCGAGGTTGAGCCGCGCATGGATAAGGCCGCTGCTCCCCAAGACGGGCCATGGTTCTGCGCGCACCTCGACCAAAGCGTCGGGTCCCCCAGTGGCCAGCGCTTCGGGTTTCGCCGCAATCAAAGTGTTGGGCCTCTCCTCGGCTAAGGAAGCGGGCCTCCGATCGCCGACCTCGGCGACGACGGCTACCCCCTCCTCATGGCCGAGAACGGGGAGGTCAGGGATGGCCACGGGCGGCGGCGCCTCAGCCATACCGATCTCGGCGGCAACGGACGGCTCCGCGGGTAAATCAGCAACGGCCCCGGTGGGGGTCGATGTCGGCACCGGCAACAAGTCAGCCGGGCTCGAGGCCACAGCCGTGTCAGCAGCCTCCCCCGGCATGATGGCCATCCCAGCAGAGGGGTTGGCCTGGGAGGCTAGCCCCATAGCAGCTCATGCTGCCTGGGGCCCCCGCTCAAGGGCGTCTTGTGCGGAAGTCAGCCAACCGGCATGACACGCCGCGGCACCGGCTGCGGAGGCCAGCCCCATCTTAAGGGCCTTCCTAGGGGCCAGACCAGCCGGGCCCTGCCTCCGCTTACTGAAATAAGGAGAGCAAGATCAAGATACACAGGAAAAAAACCAAAATAGAGGTATTCTTAGATACTTACCCGCTCCGGACCAAGGCTAGCCGTGCCTGCGGGGAGGCCCCTCGAGCCCCTGCCCCTGTGGGCGCTACCGAGGGTTGCTCCGATGCCGGCTTCGGCACCACTTCCGCCTCGGACGCCCGAGGCACCGAAAGGGCGGCCTGCCCAGGCATTGTCGTGGCCAGGGGACCAACCTCCTGTACAGCCAGCGCAGGCACTTGCTCTAGGAGGGCAGGCAGATCGGCCTGACTCCCCGTTGTTGCCCCCGTTACCTCGGCCAAGGGGTCAAGTATCCCCTCGGCCTGCCTCCACTCCTCGGACTGGGTCCTCGGTGTCCCGGCCCCAGGCTCTGATGGTGCCAGCCCACTAGGAGGCTGGCTCGGCGACCCCTGGCCCAGCCTCGGGTCTGGGCTGAGGCCAAGATGGGTTGCCATGTCATGATCCTCGTCACTATCGTCATCATCGTCGTCATCGTCGTCGTCAGGCGTCTCCAGCGATGGCTCCCTCAGGAGCCCTTCCCTCGCCTGCCTCCGACGAAGCTTCTCCAAGGCATCCTGAGCCCACATCCGCTCGCGAGCCCGGGCCTTTTTTGCGCCCTTCTTCTCCTTTTCCTTCTCCGCGGCGATTCTCCGCGTGGCTCGGCCTACCGCGTCCTCCGGGACCGGTGGCCGGACGGGTTTATAAATCCTCAACCCCTGGGGACGAACAAAAACCCCAGTAAGGATCGGAGGCGTGAAGAACTCAGCGCAAAATAGGAGAAGGATCGGACACTTACCAGGGACACTTACCAGGAACTCAGCGTAAAGATGTAGAGGGTTTGCAAACATTTAGTTCATGAATCTTAACAAGTAAAATAGCATTCTCTTTTCTAAGATTGGAAATAGAAACATTGCAAAAATTTAAATCTTTAGCCTTAGCAATTAATTTTTCATTCTCAATTTTAAGGCTAGAGAGAGATGCGTTCAACTTGTCAATCTTAGTAATCAAACTAGCATTATCATTTCTAAGATTAACAATTGAATCATCACAAACATCTAACTTTTCAACCTTAGCAATTAATTTAGCATTCTCATCTCGAAGGTTGGAAATAATATCATGGCAAGTGCTTAGCTCACTAGTTAATTTTTCACATTTTTCTACTTTCTGAGCATAAGCATTTTTAACCTTAACATGCTTCTTATTTTCTTTAATTAGGAAGTCCTCTGGGCTATCCAAGAGTTCATCCTTCTCATGAATAGCTCCTATCAATTCATTTAACTTCTCTTTTTGTTGCATGTTGAGGTTGACAAAAAGGGCAAGCAAATTATCCTCATCATCACTAGAGTTCTCCTCATCACTAGATGTTGCATATTTAGTGGAGGCTCTAGATTTTACCTTCTTTTTTGTCGTCTTTTGCCATGATGTTCTCCTCATCACTAGATGTTGCATATTTGTTGCATGTTGACGGTGATGTTTGCGGTGTCCTCATCAGAGGAGGAGTCAGTGGAGCTCTCATCGGAGTCCCACTCCCGACAAACATGGGCATCTCCGCCCTTCTTCTTGTAATATTTCTTCTTTTCTCTCCTCTTTCCCTTCTTGTCGTCGCCCCTATCACTATCACTAGATAATGGACATTTAGCAATAAAATGACCGGGCTTACCACATTTGTAGCACACCTTCTTGGAATGGGGCTTGTAATCTCTTCCCTTCCTTTGCTTGAGGATTTGGCGAAAGCTTTTGATGATTAAAGCCATCTCCTCATTGTCGAGCTTGGAGGCGTCGATGGGAAGCCTACTTGACATAGACTCTTCCTTCTTCTCCTCCGTCATTTTGAAGGCGACGGGTTGCACCTCGGGTGTGGAGGTCGCACCTCGCTCGATGATTTGTTTGGAGCCTTTGATCATTGATTCAAAGCTCACAAATTTTCCTATAACCTCCTCGGGAGACATTAGCTTGTATCTAGGATCACCACGAATTAATTGAACTTGTGTAGGATTAAGAAAAACGAGTGATCTTAGAATAACCTTGACCATTTCATGGTCATCCCATTTTGTGCTCCCGAGGTTGCGCACTTGGTTCATCAAGGTCTTGAGCCGGTTGTACATAGCTTGTGGCTCCTCCCCTTGGTTGAGCATGAAGCGACCGAGCTCCCCCTCGATCGTTTCCCACTTGGTGATCTTGGTCACCTCGTCTTCTTCGTGCGTGGTCTTGAGCACGTCCCAAATTTCTTTGGCACTTTTCAACCCTTGCACCTTATTATACTCCTCTTGACTTAGAGAGGCGAGGAGTATAGTAGTGGCTTGGGAGTTGAAGTGCCGGATTTGGGCTACCTTGTCTGAGTCATAGCCTTCATCCCCCACGGATGGTTCCTGCGCTCCAAATTCAACAATGTCCCAAATGCTAGCGTGGAGTGAGGTTAGATGGTGCCTCATTTTATCACTCCACATACTATAATCTTCACCGTAAAAAACCGGTGGTTTGCCTAGTGGGACGAAAAGTAAAGGAGTGCGTTTGGAAATGCGAGGATAGCGTAAGGGGATCTTACTAAACTTCTTGCGCTCATGGTGCTTAGAAGTGACGGATGGCGCGTCGGAGCCGAAGGTGGAAGGTGACGAAGAATCGGTCTCGTAGTAGACTACTTTCTTCATTTTCTTCTTCTTGTCACCACTCTGGTGCGACTTGACGCAGGGAGGTGATTCCTCCCTCTTCTTGTTGCCGGACTCTCCTGATGGAGCCTTCCCGTGGCTTGTGGTGGGCTTCTCGCCGGTGACCATCTCCTTCTTGGCGTGAGCTCCCGACATCACTTCGAGCGGTTAGGCTCTAATGAAGTACCGGGCTCTAATACCAATTGAAAGTCACCTAGAGGGGGGGGGGTGAATAGGCAAATCTGAAATTTATAAAGTTTAAGCACAACTACAAGCCGGGGTTAGCGTTAGAAATATATTCAAGTCCGAAAGAGAGGGGGAAAACAAATCACAAGCAAATAAGAGCGGATGACACGGTGATTTGTTTTACCGAGGTTTGGTTCTTGCAAACCTACTCCCCGTTGAGGTGGTCACAAAGACCGAGTCTCTTTCAACCCTTTCCCTCTTTCAAACGGTCACCTAGACCGAGTGAGCTTTTCCCTTCAATCAAACGGGAAACTTAGTCCACTACAAGGACCACCACAACTTGGTGTCTCTTGCTTTGATTACAATTGAGTTGAGAACAAGAAAGGAGGAAGAAGAAAAGCGATGCAAGCGCAAGAGCTCAAAAGAACACGACAAAAACTCTCTCTTCTAGTCACTAATGCTTTGAGTGGAGTTTGGGACTTGGAGAGATTTTGATTCACTCTATTTCTGTCTTGTATTGAATGCACTAGCTCTTGTATTGAATGTGTTGGCTAAAAAATTGGATGCCTTGAAGTGTTGGTGGTTGGGGGTATTTAAAGCCCCAACCACTAAAGTGGTCGTTGGGGAAGGCTGCTGTTGAAGGGCGCACCGGACAGTCCGGTGCGCCAACCACATCACCCAACCGTTAGGGTTCGACCATTGGAGCTCTGACAAGTGGGGCCACCGGACAGTCCGGTGGTGCACCGAACAGTCACTGTTCACTGTCAGGTGCGCCATCTGCGCCTGCTCTGACTTCTACGTGTGCAGTCCGCGCACTGTAGCTCACTGTTCACCTTTTGCATACTACTATTGGCGCTGTAGCCGTTACTCCGCTTGGCACATCGGACAGTCCGGTGAATTATAGCGGAGAGGCAATCCCAGAAACCCGAAGCTAGCAAGTTGGGAGTCGATCTCCCTGGTGCACCGGACACTGTCTGGTGGTGCACCGGACACTGTCCGATGGCACACCAGACAGTCCGGTGTGCCAGACCAGGGCTGCCTTCGGTTGTCTTTTGCTCTTTTTATTTGAACCCTTTCTTGGACTTTTTATTGGTTTGTGTTGAACCTTTGGCACCTGTAGAACTTATAATCTAGAGCAAACTAATTAGTCCAATTTATTTGTGTTGGGCAATTCAACCACCAAAATCATTTAGGAAAAGGTTTGACCCTATTTCCCTTTCAGTATGGTAATTTTTTACCTACTATTCTTTTAGTGTGTCAATCCCCTAAGTGGTGGGCTGACACTGGTTCTAACATTCATGTGTGTGCTGATATTTCTTTGTTTTCTTCTTATCAGTGCAAAGGGGTTGCAGCCTTGCTGATGGGGAACAGATGACATGCGCATGTTCTTGGTGTGGGTACAGTCATTCTAAAGTTTACTTTGGGAAAGACGGTGCCATTGAAGAACGTGTAGCATGTCCCCTCCATCAAAAAGAATCTTGTTAGTGGCTTGTTGCTATGTCGAGATGGCTATAAATTTGTGTTTGAGTCCAATAAATGTATATTGTCAAAGTATGGGACATTTGTTGGAAAAGGCTATGATAGTAGAGGCTTGTTCCGCTTATCTTTGCATGATGTGTTGAATAAGTCTGTGAACAATGTGATTTCGAACAAGTCGTATATTTGGCATTCACGACTTTGTCACATCAATTTTGGTTGTGTATCGCAGTTAGCAAATTTAATTCTAATCCCAAAATTTGATTTAGCCAAAGGTTCTAAGTGTCAGGTGTGTGTGCAATCTAAGCAACCTGGCAAGCCTCATAAGGCTGCAGAGGCGAGGAACTTGGCACCACTAGACTTAATACATTTCGATTTATGTGAGATGAACGGAATATTGACTAAGGGAGGCAAATGATATTTTATTACTTTTATCGATGATTCTACTAGGTTTTGTTATGTGTATCTCTTAAAGTTAAAAGACGAAGCTTTGCATTATTTTAAGACCTACAAAGCTGAAGTGGAAAATCAACTCGAGAGGTAAATTAAACGGTTAAGGTCTGATCGTGGTGGAGAATATTTTTCAGGCGATTTTTCTATTTTTTGTGTGGAACATGGTATTATTCATGAGAGGACACCGCCATACTCACCACAATCTAATGGGGTTGCTGAGAGAAAGAACCGTACTCTAACTGATTTGGTTAACGCCATGTTAGAGACTTCGGGACTATCTAAGGAATGGTGGGGTGAGGCAATCTTAACACCGTATCATGTCCTGAATAAATTTCCCATAAAGAACAAAGAAATCACACCATTTGAGGATTGAGAAAATAGGAAATTAAATATCTCCTATTTGCGCACCTAGGGTTGTTTGGCCAAAGTGAAAGTGCCAATTAACAAGAAGCGCAAATTAAGACCGAAAACTGTTTATTGTATTTTCCTTGGGTATGCTTTTCACAGCATTGGATATATGTTCTTAATTATAAACTCTGGAGTACCATACATGTTGGCAGGTACTATTATGGAGTCCAGAGATGCTACGTTTTTGTCACACCCGGTTTAAAGGATAAAGACGGGTACGTCTCATATGTGCGCCAAGGAAGAACATCACATATAATGACAAAGTGTATAGAGATAAATGTCATAAATATCATAAATGTTATTATTACATAACGGAAGTCTTGCAAAAATAAATGATAATAATAAAGTGAACTAAATATGATTTTCCTAGTGCCACGAAGCTGACTGGGAGGCGACACCTAGATCAACTCGTATGCTTCATTGTAGGGCGGCTCCTCTTCGACCACCTGCTCTTCACCTATGGGGGGTTATATATTGCAAAAGTGAGCTCACAAAATATCATAGCTCAACAAGTTGTGGGGAATAATGTGCATGAACTCACCAAAGGTGGGAGTTCATGTGAAGTGTAAGGCTGATCAATAAATAAGGGTTAAAGTTGAGAATTGCTTTTATAAGTTGGTCAAAATTTTATTAGCAGTTACTAAATGTAAGTAAATACCAAACCAAAGTAATAGTAGATCAAAATAATAATAAATCCCAATGCGATGCAAATGACAAATTGAATTTAATTCCATAAATTAATCATGTGAGGGTCCGAGCCGCTCATGATCGTGAGCACGGCTGATATACCAGTTTTACACTCTGCAGAGGTTGCGCATCTTTACCCACAAGTCATGTTACCCATTTGCCAAGGGATCGTGACTTCCCATACACCTCTACTAAGGAAGCGAGGTAGGGTAACACTACGAGGCCTTTACAAAGTTCCACTAGCTTCAGAAAACCCGCTATATTTTCTAGGAAGCTCCAATGCAGGGATCCCTCGCCTGACTGCCATCGCAGCAAAAATCAACCCAAGGACCTCCCTACACTGACCACTCCCCTACTGCCCTTTTTCCCTTTCGGGTAAGGTAGTCCTCCACTAACTTTCCTAATTAGTCAGCCAAGGGCGTTCCATACCACCCTTGTGGTAGCACTGTTTTTCCGGGTGGTCGCTCCATGTTCCAATTAACCTAATGATCTTATCATGAATAGTAAATAACAAACTGATAATAGAAGTATGATCATGAATAATGTGTATCACAATACCCAAAACCACATAAAGAAATAGCAGGTACTACCTAAAAATTTAGTGGTAAACAAGGTATAAAGATAGCCAAACTAGGGTGACCTATCGGGTCCCATCAAAATTAACCTATGTAGATCATTATGATTAATAAGAACATTATTGGGTAAAAAGAAGTGATCAAGTGCACAACTTGCTTTCAACGAGCTCCTGCTCAGCAGTCTCCACCTGTTGAACACAAGGATCCTCTGTAGCTGGCTCGTCTACTCGCAACAGTACAAAAAACATGGTATAGCAGAAATTAACATCACACCAAATAGTAGAACAGAATGCATGATAACATTCTACTTGTTGTAATGAGATCGTAGGAACAAGAATCATTAAATTCAGAGTTACAGTTATCGAGTTATGAATTTTAGAAGTTATTGAGTACCTAGTATAGAATAATTAAAATGAATAATTTTAATCCAAGTTTTCATGGCTAAATAGAGTTACTAGATGATAGACAATATTAAAACAAAATTAATGTCACTGGAATGGATCAATTTGGAGTTAAAACGGATTAAATATGAATTTCACAAGTTTCTAGAATTATTTTTGTATTAGAAATCAATTTTCATAATTACTTATCTAATTTCCCTGGTCTCTGGACTGCACACCAAAAATAGAGAAATCCAGGGGCTAATCCACAATTTTTCCAAAGACTCAGGTGACTCATCAAAGTCGCCTAGAGGGGGGGTGAATAGGCGTAATCCAAAATTTAGAACTTTAAACACACACTACAAGTCGGGGTTAGCGTTAAACCTAAAATCAAGTCTGGGAGAGAGGGGAAAACAAATCAAACGGAAATCAAACGAATGAACACGGTGATTTGTTTTACCGAGGTTCGGTTCCAAAGAACCTAGTCCCCGTTGAGGAGGTCACAAAGATCGGGTCTATTCCAACCCTTTCCCTCTATGAAACGGTCACTTAGACCGAGTGAGCCTTTCCCTTAATCAATCGGGTCACTAAGACCCCGCAAGGACCACCACACTCTTAGGTGTCTCTTGCTTTGATTACAAGTCACTTGAGAATAAGAATGAGAAAGAAGAAACGCAATCCAAGAGGCAAGAGCTCAAAAGAACACGAAATCACTCTCTCACAAGTCACTAAGTATTTGAGATGAATTTGGGACTTGGAGAGGCTTTGATCTTTTGAATTGTGTCTAGGAGTGAATGCTAGAGCTCTTGTATTGAATGTGATGTTCAGAAATCTTGGATGCTTGGAGTTGTGGTGGTTGGGGTGTATTTATAGCCCTCAACCACCAAAGTAGCCGTTGGGGAGGCTGCTGGCGATGGGCGCACCGGACAGTCCAGTGCGCCACCGGACGGTCCTGTTCACTGTCTAGTGAGCCACCACGTCACCCAACCGTTAGGGTTCGGAGCGAAGTCGACCATTGGAGCTTTGTCTCCTTGCGGCACCGGACAGTTCGGTGCCCTATGACTTCGCGGCTGTGGCTTCTGACGCGCACTGTAGCTGCACTGTTCATCCGTCAGAGTCGACCGTTGCATGCTGGATAGTCGTTGCCTGCTAGCACACCAGACAGTCTGGTGGCACATCGAACAGTCCGGTGAATTATAGCGGGGCGCGCCTACGTTTTCCCGAGAGTGGCTGGTTTGACCCTGTACGGTCCTGGCACACCGGACAGTCCGGTGCGCTAGACCACAGCACACTCAAGTCCTTTTTGCTCATGTTGAATTGGGTCCCTAACTTGAATATTTATTGGTTTGTGTTGAACCTTATGCACCTGTAATACATCAACTCTAGAGCAAACTAGTTAGTCCATATGTTTGTGTTGGACATTCAACCATCAAAAATAATTGTAGGAAAAGGTTAACCCTATTTCCCTTTCAATCTCCCCCTTTTTGGTGATTGATGCCAACATAAACCAAAGCAAATATATAAAGTGCAGAAATGAACTAGTTTGCATATGGTAAGTGCATAGGTTACTTGGAATTAAACCAATTGAATATTTCACTAGATATGAATGGATTGCTTTTCTTTTCTTTAACATTTTGGACCACATTTGCACCACTTGTCTAGTTTTTGCAAATCCTTTTTGAAAATCTTTTCAAAATCTTTTGCAAATAGTCAAAGGTATATGAATAAGATTGCAAGAAGCATTTTTAAGATTTTGAATTTTCTCCCCCTATTTCAAATGCTTTTCCTTTGACTAAACAAAACTCCCCCTGAATGAAATTCTCCTCTTAGCTTTCAAGAGGGTTTAAAATAGATACCAATTTAAAGATGAACTTCTAAAGGTACCAATTAAAGGGGTTTTCACCATAGATACCAATGTGAAAAATATCAATTTAAAACTTTATACTAATTGAAATTTTGCTTTCTCAAGAGAAGTGAAGCATGGATACCAATAGAGAAATTGCCAAATATCAATTAAAGCTTTATTTCGAAATTTTTGAAATTATGGTGGTGCGGTCCTTTTGCTTTGGGCTTAATATTTTCTCCCCCTTTGGCATTACTCGCCAAAAATGGAGACATTGAGAGCCCTTTAATACTTTCTCCCCATTGGTACAAGTAAATAAGAGTGAAGGATTATACCAATTGAGAGTGTGCAGAGAAACGACAAAGGGTAAATGATACCGTGTAGAGTTGAGTGGAAGCCTTGTTTTCGTCGAATACTCCATTTCCCTTTCAATCTACGACTTAGTATAGAAATATACTTGAAAACACATTAGTCGTAGCCTTGGTACATAAATAATAAGAATTATGCATTTGTACCAAATGAAAGAGATATGATCAAAGGTATGTAAATGAGCTATGTGTGCAATGTTTCAATCAAAGTTCCGAGAATCAAGAATATTTAGCTCATTCCTAAGTTTGCTAAAGGTTTTCTCATCTAATGGCTTGGTAAAGATATCGGCTAGTTGATTCTTGGTGTTTACATAAGCTATTTCGATATCCCCCTTTTGTTGGTGATCTCTCAGAAAGTGATACCGAATGTCTATGTGCTTAGTGCGGCTGTGTTCAATGGGATTATTCACCATGCGGATTGCACTCTCATTATCACATAGATGAGGGACTTTGCTCAATTTGTAGCCATAGTACCTAAGGGTTTGCCTCATCCAAAGTAATTGCGCACAACAATGGCCTACGGCAATGTACTCGGCTTCGGCGGTGGAAAGAGCAACGGATTTTTGTTTCTTTGAAGCCCATGACACCAGAGATCTCCCCAGAAACTGACAAGTCCCTGATGTGCTCTTCCTATCAATTTTACACCCTGCCCAATCGGCATCGGAATATCCTATTAAATCATGGATCCCTTGGGGTACCAAAGCCCAAACTTAGGAGTGTACACTAAATACCTCATGATTCTCTTTACGGCCCTAAGGTGAACTTCCTTAGGATCGGCTTGGAACCTTGCATGCATGCATACGGAAAGCATAATATCCGATCGAGATGCACATAAATAGAGTAAAGATCCTATCATCGACCAGTATACCTTTTGACCTACGGATTTACCTCCCATGTCGAGGTCGAGATGCCCATTGGTTCCCATGGGTGTCTTGATGGGTTTGCCATCCTTCATCCCAAACTTCTTAAGTATATCTTGAATGTACTTTGTTTGGCTGATGAAGGTGCCCTCTTGGAGTTGCTTAATTTGAAATCCAAGAAAATACTTCAACTCCCCCATCATCGACATCTCGAATTTCTGTTTCATCATCCTACTAAACTCTTCACAAGTTGATTTGTTAGTAGACCCAAATATGATATCATCAACATAAATTTGGCATATAAACAAATCTTTTGCAACAGTTTTAGTAAAGAGAGTAGGATCGACTTTTTCGACTTTAAAGCCATTAGTGATTAGAAAATCTCACAAGCATTCATACCATGCTCTTGGGGCTTGCTTGAGCCCGTAGAGCGCCTTTGAGAGTTTATAAATATGGTTAGGGTACTCACTATCTGTCACACCCGGTTTTGGAAGGTAAACCGAATGCGAACCATGTACGTGCCAGGATCAGAAACTCACGTACACAGCGATTATATAATTGAACATCATTACACAATGCTCGAAATAAATAGCGAAAAGATACTTTATTACATCAAGATGTCCAAGACATCCACAGAGTCTAATACATAACCATTGTTCAACATAATTATCAAAGTGCGGAAAATACGAAACGTAGATGCTAAGCCTACACATGCAGCTGACTGGGGGTTTGCCACTAAGAAAGAACTAGAACTAGTCATATTCCTGGAACTCCTCGAAGTCATCCATGTTGCCAGCATCACCTCCTGAGCATTGGGTACACTGGGGACAACCTGGGGTGGGGGTGGTGTGTAAAGCAAGGGTGAGTACACATCAACGTACTCAGCAAATGTACCGTTTGGCTAAAGTGGACTAGTTGTATATGGAGTTTGAGGTTAAGCAATTGCTTTTAGTTGGTCAAGTATTTATTACTATTAGTAGAGCCAAGTTTTAGTAATAAACCCATTTATTACCCAGAAGTACCTCCTCAAACGAGGAAATACCAGAGATAAGATTTTATAACATCATTATTGATCATCAACATAAAAGTATCCAAAGTTCTTCTAATCAAAGAGGATCCCAAGGCTGCTCTTAACCATGAGCTCGGCTGATATACCAGTTTTTAACAATCTACAGAGGTTGTACACTTTACCCACAAATCGTGATCCCTTTCCAGCCTAGGTTGTACAGACCCGATCTTCACTACCAAGGTGAATGACCTGAGATACACTACGTAGCCTTTACAAAGACTCCCCTGGTGCATATCTGCTCGTTAGGTTTTGCCAGTCGTACAAACGTAGTACACCTCCCCAAGGTGGGTGACTAACAAAACCAAATCGAAAGAACCTCTGCACCCCAACCTAGGCAGAGCGAGCACTACGCCCTGGCCCCCATTGACGGCCCTCCAACAAAGCCAACTACACCCCCAGGTTCATCTAATTAATCATCTAAGGGCGTCCCATTCCACCCTCATGGTTGTACTGTTATCCTGGGTGGTCACTCCATGAACAGGTCCTCACGGAGAGGTACTCAGGAAAAAGGCTTGAGCCCCCTAAGGTATCACAAGTTCATCCACAATATCAGGATAACAGTATAGTATCATAAATGTTCACATCATGTTCATTGATTAAGTTAAGGCAATAGCAACATGCTAACCATGGTAACCCAAAAGGTAAACAAGGATAAGTGAATACAGACTAGTCAATCCTTAGGTTTCATAAAGTAATGTGGGACAGTGAACCATAAAGTATGTAGGATATAATGGGTCAGAGGACACTTGTCTTCACCAGGTTGTTGCTCAGGGAGGTCTCCAACAATACACTCAGGAACCTCGGACTGCTCGTTGTCTAAATAAAGCGAGCATGCATTCAATACATTTGGAAAGTGCAAATGAACATCACACCAAACATGTATAATCATTGGAACACATCTTAAAAAGACATAATACTACATAAGGGATAATGAATTCAAAGTATAACATAAACTATGGCATACATTAACTTTATTTGAAAATAGATTATTATTTCCCTAAGTGTTATTTACAAGTACATAATCATAGATCAATTTATTTTATTGTGACCTATAATTTAAAACAGAGATGAACTCATGCAATACCTATCATTAATCTCACAAGTTTAAACATGATTAAATCTCTAAGGTTCTCCTTTTATTAAATAAATAAACTACATCTATATTAGTTCATATTCAATCATAAAAATTAGAATGTGCAGACAATAAGTGAAACCATTTTATTTAAACAGAGAATAATTCTATGAGCATTTTGCAATTTGAATCACTAAATTTGGAGTTCATATGCAAAAGTTATGAAATAAACAAGTTTGGGAATTCAAAATATGAAATTAGGGCTAATTCAGTGAATATTTAAAAGTCCAGGGCTAAATCTACAAGATTACAGGGGTCTGCGCGCGAAAACCTGGGACGACGGGTTGATTTCCAATAAACCGAGGGTCTCTTTAAGAAAATTACCACGCGAAGGGGTATCGGGTGAATCTAACCGTCAGATCAGAAATCGACGGCCGAGATTAGATCTGTGGCCGAGGGCACGCGCGCGAGCGGGCGAGCGCTGACAGGTGGGCCAAGGAGTGTCAGCGACAGGGGGGAGAGCGCACTGACCGAGCGGGCCCAGCGCTAGAGGGGAAACAGACGGCTGTAGGGGTGCGAGGGGGTCCGAGCTGTTCGATCAAGATCAGACGCGGGGAGGTCTAAGGGGATCCGAGGGGGTCCGAGCCGTTTGATCAAGACCGGATGGGGGGGAGGTTTGAGGGGATCTGAGGGGGTCCGAGCCGTTCGATCAAGATCGGACAGGGGAAATCAGACCGGGGGAAACAGACGTGCGTGAAGCAGCGCCGCTCCTCTCCGCGGCGGTGAGGTCGCCGGAGTTGAGGCAGGTGTAACACCCCTGGTGTTACTATTACTAAAACTTGAGCATGACATCATAAACATTGGCATTGCATATGTTTGACACACCTAGAGTGCATTCACTAGGTAAAAATTTCAAACAAGTTGTATTGTTTTGGTGTTTTGCAAATAGAACCCTGGAACAGGGGACTTAACCCTAAATGGGGTTTAAAGGGGTAAAACATGACCCAAATTGAGAAAACCCTAAGGTTTAAGTAAAACAATCATAAAATATTACTAAAGATGGATCTACATTACATTCATACCCCTGAGAAACTAGAAACCCTAATTGAAACCCTGGAAAATCCTAAATCCAAACCCTAGGGGCCTATGTGCAAAAACAGTGCACATTTGGACTAAAGTGTAAAAACTACAATGTTAAAGCATATTAAGTCATATGGTTCACAAATATAGGGATTTGCAAGTGAAACCCTAAGTTTTGGGTCTATTTGCAAAAAGTACCACTTGACCTCTATATAGCCTAAGTCTGAAATCAGTGTGATTGCTTCAACTTTGAGCCCTTATATCTTTCAAATTCTAGGGTTTTTGACCTAGGTCACCACACCAAACTTGCAGACCAAACAAAGGAGAACAACTTTGCTTAAGAGTGTAAGCATAGTTGTTAAGAAGATATTTGAGATAATTAAGCCCAAAGTTGGACTGTCAGGCTGATGGAACTTTGAAATTCAGAATTGCAGTGTAACAGAGCTAACTTTGGACTTGGATTCAACCTTGATCCAGTACTCAACTGAGTTTAATCCCTATAGTCAATTTGTAGCTGGTTTGTAGCTCTGCACCTTTGCTACAGAGAGTTGAGTGAGTTACTAGAGAAACTGTGGAGAAAATCGGGCTTCAAATCACCCTGTCAAATGCTCTAAAAAGGATTTCTGATGGTACAGTAGCCCAATGTGGATCAGATCGCCAGCGTCATATCCTCACCGCCGGCAACCTCTCTGCGTGAAGATTCGCGCCGTCGCCATCCTGATTCGTGCACCGGGCTTGGAGATAACGATTTGGGTAGAAAAGATCATCACCCCGTGCGCTGGACGCACTCCGGTGACTCACCGTCGAACCCCTTTGCTTTACGGCTTTGGGAGATAGGTTCACCGGCGATGGTCGACTGCTGGTCTTGTGCCACATGCTCAGGTACCCCTGTCGCGTCACCGTGACTCTCTATAGATGTCTTATCGTCGCCGGTGAAGTTGCCACGACGGTGGACACGAATTCGCGACGTTGGTATTCTTTCTTATCTCCGACCGCCTACGTTGTTCGACCAAATTGCGCGCCACCGTCGAAGCTCCCTATAAATTGAAGGCCAGGACTGCTGCGCTAGGTCATCGCGAAGCCGACACACCCGTTCTTCCCCTCAATTACCCACCGTAGCCGGAGAATTCCCCTTTTCCCCCAAACTGGTCTCCGCCACCGCGAAGAACAGCTCCACCGTGGCCAGCCCGTTCTGGTAAGGCACCATCCAATTCACGCATTGTTCTCATGTCTCTGTATGCTGGTGATGCTCTCCATCCCATCCAATTGAATTAGGCCACCACCCATTGCCGGGAACACGAGCAAAAGTCCTTAGCCTTCGCTGTTCTCGTGGGCAGGGCGGAGTAGGTCACCAGCCATGCAATTAACTTAGGGAAAATGCTCGGAGTAGGTCTAATTTGGTGTCTACCGCTTGGGAACGCCAGTCATTGCCCCGTTAGGCCGGTCTGCTAGCCCGCCAGAGCTCCACCACGCTCACAGTCGTCGTGGACCTCCCCCTGCGAAGAATTAGAATATGGAGTGTTTATGTGCAAACCGTCAGTGACACAATGAAATAGTAAAAGAACCCGTTCCCAGTTAGCCAAAACTCCGAGGGCGTTTCTGCAAAATCCCCACCGCGGGCGCGGGTGCGCGCACGTTTTCGCCTGAGCCTGGGCCGCTGAAATCAAATTGAGCCCAATACTGTTCCACATTTTCCTTTTTCTTTTTCTGTCCAACTTTAGAAATTTGTAGAAAATTGTAGAAAAATCCTAAAATTTTCAAACCAATTTTACTAGACTTCCTATTTTCCATAGTATTTAATAAAAATAGTTTCATTATTTTTAGATTAAATAGGGAATTTTGGGTTATTTAAAATAGCCTAAAGCATTGATTCTGGATTTTTAGAAAATAGATAATAAGTCCAAAAATGCCTAAACTTTTTATATGAGCTCTACACATTATTTAGAAGCCTTAGGTAGAGTTTGGTTTGATTTGGACCTTGTTTGATACTTAGAACCCAAAACCCCCACCCCTGCTCTTTGAATTCCTTTACTAACTCCGGAAACCCTAGTTTTCCGGAGAACCGTGTAGGAAAATTGTATTCAAGAACCTTAGATAATAAATTCTTATTATCTTTGCACTCTCATGAGCATTTCATGGCATACATTCTTATATACACATATATATGGTGATCTTTAGAAAACGAAGAAGAAGTTGAAATAATCGAAGAGAAGACACCACCACCACCTTTGGAATCTCAGGCAGGAAACTATTTCTACCTTGACATCTACGGGTCCGAGCCTGACTCACCTATCAACGAAGGCAAGCCCCGGTGCATTTGCCACCTTCCTTGATGTTTTTAAAATCTTTCTCACTTGATTAATGCATTAGGTGATAGGAGTTGACTACTTAAACAATTCCTGCATTACCTTCCTTAAACTTGATTATCTTCCTTGAAACCCTGTTTTTACAAAAGGTTTTATTATGCTTAGTATTGCTCTAGCAAAATAAAAGGGTTTTGTTTTACCAAAGATGTTTGGCAAAGTGGGAGGGGTGTTTTTGAAAATAAAACTTGATGGTGGATCCATCATGGTCGTGATGGGTTCAACATCGGAAAAGATGTACCTCTGCCAGGTACCAAGCTTTGGGTTTTAAATGATTAAGCTGAGACCAGGCGGGTGACTTGCACGAGAAGAGAGTCTCGGTGTAGTGTCTCCGTCTGAGTTGATTAAGGACCGTCTCGATGTAGGCTTGATGACCGAGGACCCTTTAACTGGTCACATGCCTCGTCATGGGTAAGCCTTGCCTCGGGCAGACTAAGGCCAGAATAAGATAACATGGAATGGGTGTGGAGCGGTGGCGAGAGTAGCGTGTACCCTCCGTGGCAAGAGGCTGGACGGTGGTGTATCTGTGCTCTCGGTTCGCGTGAACCTGATTTGGTCTTAAGAACCCTGGTGGCGGGTTGACATATGCAAGGGTTAAGTGCTACATATGTCGTGTTATTGGAGATCCTCAGCTGAGTATAATCAATTCGGATCGCCGTACCTTTGCGGTCAAGAAGACTTGGTCACTGCCCTATACGTAGAACTCCAGTAAAGATAAAGGGTTGGTAAGAAATTGGCTAGTGCAGGTCAAGTGATTGAAATAGGGTAGAAAGAACTCTAGATGCAGGTAATTTTACCTAACCTGAAAATAAAACTGGATTTTTAAGGATCCACTTTTAGTAAGCATTTATGAAAAACAGAGTTTTTGACCTTTGAGATACCTGACCTTGACTCCCTTATAACCAGCATACCCTTGAGAGTCTTTTCTTTAGTCGGGTAAGACTTGCTGAGTAATCCCATACTGAGGGTTTTATTCCCTATTGTTTTTAGGTGAGGAAGTAGCAAATTTTTGTTGCTTTTGTACCAAGGTGGTGTCAAATGAAGAAAAGCAAGAATGAAGCTGCGGGAGGACCTAGTCCTCCATAAAAACTTTTATGTAAGAACTTATCGGGAGGAGTTTTTACCTCCCTTGGTATTGTAATAATAAGTACTCTGCACTCGTGTTTATATGCTGGTCTGTAATAACTAACTTTATCTTGCTTTCAAATAAATGTAAGTGATGTAATCGCTTCCGTATTTCTGTATCTCCGATGGTCTATAATGTCTATGTGACGGGTGAAACGCTCTTGGGAAAGGTAAGAAAAGCAGATACTGAACTTTTCAAGTAATTCAGGGGCATCTACAGGGTTGTCTGAGGTCCGTTGGACAAGGACAACTGTAGGTGGGCCTAATAACTTGGGAGGTTCCGTCACAACTGGTATCAGAGCAAAGCCCTTCTCTGCAGATATTATGAGGCATCTTCAAAAGGATTTTCTACAGACTTATCTAGAAAAATTTCTTCCATTCTTACCCACTATATCTGAAGAATCTATATGAAAGACCAGATAGGAAGAGTGCAATGTAAAGAAGGTATGAATCAACTAAGGTTGGTTCTGTAATTATACATGCATCATGCTAAGAACTATACTAATAAAATTTTCCCCTTAGAGAAATGCCGCCGCGCACGAGGAAAACCGTGCGCAAGTCAACTGGCCCAATTGGTGTACCCCGTCATCAACTCGCTCCCAGACATGACGATAGTAGTAGTGGGAGTAACGATCCGATTGGGGATCTTGAAGCCCAAGTAAATCAGCTTCAAGCGGAACTTCAACGCAGGACTAATATATGGGTCGCGGATGGTGACAGAATAAATGAATTAAGAAGCCATATCCGCCGCCTACAAGATTAGCTTGCTGATCGAGATTTAGCGCTCGATTGGGCAGTTCAGTCTCGTTCGCTTGCCTGGGCTAAGGAGGCAAAGGCTCGAGCCCGAGTCAAAGAACTTAGCTCAGCTATTGATAATGTGCAGGCATATTGCAATACCCTACATGAAGAAGTTTATGTACTGTATTCGCAATTGCACCCCAGCGTACCTGCAAATCCTGTCGGGACAGAAGCCGGACCTTCTCACGAAGTGGGAGAAGCTTTTGGTGGTGAACTGGACCTTTTCAGGCCCCCTCCCTCCATGAAGTTGGTCGACGAATGGTCTCCTACGCCCGACAGTGAAGCTACTAAGAGTGATAGGAAGTAGGAATAGTGTAGTTGTAAAATTAGTAGTGTTATTGTATAATGGGTACTGTACTCCTGTTGTATAAATTCGAGTCTGCAACATTACTCTTTTTAGTAATGTAAAGTGGATGGTTTTTCTTTGGCATATTATATTTGTTTCCAAATGTTTGTTGCCACAGATGCTGTCCAAGACCCGATCACAGGATGCAGCCGGAACCTCTAGTGGGAGGGAGTCCACCCCAAATCCACCTCCAGTCCCTCCCACACTTGCCGAGGCTATTGCCGCCTTGGTAAATGCAACATCGGATAATACTCGTTTCCTACGGGAAATGGCGGGTCAGCAATTTCAACAAGGTGGACGGGGCTATCCGCAAGGGCCCTGTGAGACATCCTATTTAGACTTCTCCGAAACGCGTCCACCGCTGTTTGTCAAAGCCGAAGACCCTTTAGAGGCAGACGAATGGATTCATGTCATCGAGCAAAAGTTTGGACTTCTGCAATGTTCTGAAACCCAGAAGCCCTTGTTCGCAGCCCAGCAACTGCGCGACCCTGCTAGCACCTGGTGGGGAAATTTTATGGCCGTTCAATCGGCCAATCATCAGATAACATGGGAAGAATTTAAGTTGGCCTTCCGCGAACATTACATACCAGAAGGTGTACTTCACATGAAACATGAAGAATTTATGAAGCTGAAGCAAGGAGGGGATACTGTTAATCAGTATCTCAATAAATTTAATCATTTGTCACAATATGCAATCGACCAAGTTAACACCGATCTGAAGAAGAAGAATTGTTTCATGCGAGGACTGAATGATAGGATGCAAAGGAAGATGGCTACTTGCATCGACCTTACCTATGGAAGGGCTGTCAGCACAGCGTTGGCAGTCGAATCTAAATATGCAAGTTCTAGAAAGATCAAGGGGAGTGGAGGAAACAGGCCTACTCAGGGCCCTGAAAAAAGGCAACGGTTTGTTATCCGGCCTGTTAATCAGGGTCGTTCTTCAGCACGTCCACCCTCCTTCCCATTTAAACAGCCAGTATTCATCCGTCCCAATACTGCCCCTACAACAACAAGTCAGCCGGGTGCCCCTGGCACTCGATTCCCTGCTCTTCCCAGTTCATCGACAGGATGTTTCAATTGTGAAAAATCTAGGCATTTTATCAAGGATTGCCCTTATCCAAAGCAAAACAAGTCAAACAATCCACAAGGATCTGGGAATTCATCTCAAGCTAAGGGAAATATTATGGGCAAAAATACAAAGAAGACAGGATGCATATACTATACGCAAGTGGCCACCACACCGGATGGTGAACCGGTCATGATGGGTACGTTCCTTGTGGCCAATCATCCCGCAATTATTCTCTTTGATTCTGGTGCTTCGCATACATTTATCAGCAAGAAATTTGTGGAGCAACATTGCATTTCATACCATGAATCAAAAGAGGGGTTTAAAATTCAGTCACCAGGGGGACAAATTTTTACTAGAGAAGTGGCCTATCAAGTGCCCGTAACATTGGCCGGACGGGACTTCCCTACTAGTATGATAGTTCTGAAAGGCCAAGACATAGATGTGATTTTGGGCATGAATTGGTTGGCCCGACATAAAGCAACCCACAACACTGATCAGAGAACCATCAGGTTGAGTCATAATCAAGAAGAAATTCTCTTGTCTATCCCCATTCCAATCAAAATTACTGGCAGAGTTTATGAAGCCATTATACCGGAAGTCAAGGATATTCCGGTAGTATGCGAGTTCCCAGATGTCTTTCCAGAGGATTTGCCTGGATTGCCACCCGAGAGAGATGTAAAGTTTGTAATCGAATTGAAGCCTGGTACGGCCCCCATTTCTAGAAGATCATACCGAATGCCTCCAAATGAGCTGGCAGAAATGAAGATTCAATTACAAGATCTACTAGAGAAAGGATTCATCCGGCCAAGCTCGTCACCGTGGGGTTGTCCAGCCATATTCGTTAAGAAGAAGGATCAAACTTTACGGATGTGTGTGGATTATCGACGCCTGAATGAGGTCACTATCAAGAACAAGTACCCTCTTCCATGAATTGACATTCTATTCGATCAATTGACTGGAGCGAGGGTGTTCTCCAAGATTGATCTCAGATCGAGCTATCATCAGATCCGTATTCGGCCCGAGGATATACCAAAAACCGCATTTACTACGCGATATGGATTATTTGAATACCTGGTAATGTCTTTCGGACTGACGAATGCTCCTGCCCACTTCACTTATCTGATGAACTCGGTATTCATGCCCGAGTTGGACAAATTTGTGGTGGTCTTCATAGATGATATTTTGATATATTCAAAAAATGAAGAGGAGCATGCTCAACATTTACGGGTCGTATTAACGCGCTTGAGAGAACATCAACTATATGCCAAGTTCAGTAAGTGCACATTTTGGCTGGAAGAAATTCAATTTCTGGGACATGTTCTATCTGCTAGGGGGATTGCGGTAGATCCCAGCAAAGTCAAGGACATTTTGGAGTGGAAACCCCCAACCACTGTTCACCAAGTCTGAAGTTTCCTTGGACTGGCTGGTTATTACCGCCGATTTATACCAGATTTTTCTAAACTTGTGAAGCCAATCACAAGTCTATTGAAGAATGATACTAAATTCAATTGGTCTTCCAACTGTAATGAAGCTTTTGAGAAATTGAAGACATTATTAACCACTGCTCTAGTATTGGCTCAACCGGATATTAACAAGCCATTTGATGTGTATTGTGACGCATCTGGCAGCGGTCTCAGCTGTGTATTAATGCAAGAAGGCCGAGTAATTGCGTATGCTTCAAGGCAGTTACGCCGGCATGAGGTGCATTATCCTACTCATGATCTTGAGCTAGCTGCAGTGGTTCATGCTTTGAAAATATGGCGTCATTATCTACTGGGAAATGTCTGTCATATTTATACAGACCACAAAAGCTTGAAATATATCTTTACCCAGTCTGAACTCAACATGAGACAAAGGAGATGGCTTGAGCTTATTAAAATTATGAACTAGAAATCCATTATCACCCAGGCAAGGCTAATGTAGTGGCAGATGCACTCAGTCGCAAGGCCTCCTGCCATTGCCTAACTATGGGGACTTCTGACATTACGTTGTGCCAGGAGATGGAGAATCTAAACCTGGGTATGATTCAACATGGGACTTCAAATCACTTGAAGCTTAAGTCAGTCATCCTACAAAGGATAATCGACGCACAAAAGAAGGATGAAGGCATGAAACATATTCGTGGGAAGATTGAAGCCGGCAAAGCCAATTGCTTCCGAAAAGATGATCAAGGGGTTGTATGGTTCAATAACCGCATAGTGGTGCCGAAGAATGAAGAAGTCCGCCAGCAAATTCTTGATGAGGCACATCTTAGTCGCTATTCTATTCATCCCAGAAGCACTAAGATGTATCAAGATCTAAAACAACATTATTGGTGGACAAAGATGAAGATCGAGATTGCACGCTATGTGGCTAGATGTGACATCTGCAGACGTGTCAAGGCCATACACCTGAAAGTTGCTGGTCCATTACAGTCTCTACCAATACCAACATGGAAATGGGAAGACATAAGTATGGACTTTATTGTGGGATTGCCCAGGACCGCAAAGGGGTATGACTCTATTTGGGTTATCATTGATCGACTTACCAAGATCGCCCACTTCCTCCCGGTCAAAGTAAAATATCCCGTCATCACCTATGCGGAATTATACATTGCTCGCATTCTCAGTTTGCACGGAGTTTCGAAGACTATAGTGTCGGATCGTGGACCTCAATTTGTATCAAAATTCTGGGAAGAACTTCATAAATCCCTGGGTACTAAATTGCTCCACAGTTCGGCCTATCATCCTCAAACAAGTGGGCAGACTGAGAGGGTTAATCAAATACTTGAAGATATGCTACGGGCATGTGTGCTGGACTTCTCACAGAAATGGGATGAATGTTTACCGTTAGCGGAATTCTCATATAATAATAGCTATCAAGAAAGCATCAAGATGGCACCCTTTGAAGCTTTATATGGACGACGATGTCGTACTCCGCTAAGTTGGTCTGAACCAGGTGAAAGGTACTTCTTCAGGCCTGACCTGGTAAAAGAAACCGAAGAAAAAGTTCAGAGAATAATACATAATTTGAAGAAAGCTCAAACCCGTCAAAAGAATGATGCAGACAAACGATGAATGCCCTTATATTTTCTTGAGGGAGACTATGTCTACCTGAAGGTTTCGCCAATGAAGGGCGTATCGCGTTTCGGGGTCAAAGGGAAACTTGCACCACGATACATTGGTCCTTTTCTCATTCTTGAAAGATATGGGCCAGTGGCGTATCGAATTCAACTACCCGAAACTTTGTCTACTATACATAATGTGTTCCACGTGTCTCGACTGAAGAAGTGTCTTCGAGTTCCAGATCGAACCATCAAGGTGACAGATGTTGTCCTTGAACCAGACTTGACATATTCTGAACATCCTATTCAAGTCTTGGATCAAAAGGATAGGATTACCCAGATAAAAACTCTCAAGTTTTACAAGATACAGTGGAACCAACATTCCGAAGATGAGGCTACATGGGAAACTCAATACTTTTTAGATAAAAATTTCCCAGGCTTTTTGGCCTCTTGTAATTTGTAAAGTGTACAACATTGTTGTAATAAAGGAGTAAGTCCCAAACCCACCCCTGCCTTGTACCAAAAATAAGGAAATAAAAATGTGAAGCATTTCCTTTTCCATTACTTACCCTAGGACTTTTAATCTCGGGACGAGATTCTTTTATGGGGGGAAGGATGTAACACCCCTGGTGTTACTATTTGTCGGCGTTTCGACCCTGGGGGTCCCTGGACCGACGAGTAAATTGTCGCCGCGTGCCCCCAGCCCAGATGGGTCGGCGCGAGACGGAGCGCGAAGGGGGGAAAAAGCCGGAGGGAGACAGGCGTAAAGGGGGAAACCCGCGGCCTTCGTGTTTGGCCTGTGCCCAGGTCGGGTGCGCTTGCAGTAGGGGGTTACAAGCGTCCACGCGGGAGGGAGCGAGAGGCTTACGCGAGCGCCGTCCCGTCCTTCCCCGCACGGGCAACCCTCTGTAAGAGGGCCCTGGACCTTCCTTTTATAGGCGTAAGGAGAGGATCCAGGTGTACAATGGGGGGTGTAGCAGTGTGCTAACGTGTCTAGCGGAGAAGAGCTAGCGCCCTAAGTACATGCCGTCGTGGCAGCCGGAGAGGTTTTGGCACCCGGTTCGTGTGGTGTCGTGTCCGTCGGAGGAGCGCTGGAGCCTGGTGGAAGGACAGCTGTTGGGGCTGTCGAGTCCTTGCTGACGTCTCCTTGCTTCCGTAAGGGGGCTGAGAGCCGCCGTCGTCATGGAGCATGTGGGGCGCCATCATTATTTGTTTATCTAGACGAGCCAGATGGGACGCCGGTCTTGTTCCCCGTAGCCTGAGTTAGCTTGGGGTAGGGTAATGATGGCGCCTCCTGTGACGTGGTCGGTCCGAGCCCTGGGTTGGGCGAGGCGGGGGCTCCTCCGAGGTCGAGGTTGAGTCTGTCTTCCAAGGCCGAGGTCGAGTCCGAGCCCCTGGGTCGGGCGAGGCGGAGACTATCGGCTGAGGCCAGGGCTAAGTCCGAGCCCAAGGGTCGGGCGAGGCGGAGTTCGTCGTCTTCTGGGGCTGAGCCCGAGTCCGAGCCCTGGGTCGGGTGAGGCGGAGTTCGTCGTCTTCTGGGGCTGAGCCTGAGTCCGAGCCCTGGGGTTAGGCGAAGCGGAGTTTCCTATGGCGCCTGAGGCCGGACTTGGCTGTCGTCAGCCTCACTCTGCCGAGTGGCACATCAGTCGGAGCGGCGCAGGCGGCGCTGTCCTCTTGTCAGGCTAGTTAGTGGAGCGGCGAAGTGACTGCGGTCACTTCGACTCTATCGACTGAAGGGCGCGCGTCAGGATAAGGTGTCAGGCCACTTTTGCATTAAAGGCTCCTGTGATACGGTTGGTCGGTCGGCGTGGCGGCTTGGCCAAGGTTGCTTCTTGGTGAAGTCTGGGCCTCGGGCGAGCCGAAGGTGTGTCCATTGCTGGAGGGGGTCCTCGGGCGAGACGTAAATCCTCCGGGATCGGCTGCCCTTGCTCGAGGCTGGGCTCGGGTGAGGCGAGATCGTGTCCCTTGAGTGGACCGATCCTTGACTTAATCGCACCCATCAGGCCTTTGCAGCTTTGTGCTGATGGGGGTTACCAGCTGAGATTAGGAGTCTTGAGAGTACCCCTAATTATGGTCCCCGACAGTAGCCCCCGAGCCTCGAAGGGAGTGTTAATACTCGCTTGGAGGCTTTTGTCGCACTTTTTTGCAAGGGGACCGGCCTTTCTCGGTTGCATTTTGTTCCGGTGGGTGCGCGCGAGCGCACCCACCGGGTGTAGCCCCCGAGTCCTCGGAGTTGTGGTTTGACTCCTTTGAGGTCTTAATGCGTTTCGCAATGCTTCGGCCGGTCTGGTTGTTCCCTCATGCGAGCTGGCCGTAGCCCGAGTGCACGGTCGGGTCCCAAGTTCTCGGGCTGGTATGTTGACGCTGTCAACGGTTTGGCCGGAGCCGGGTTTGCGAGAGCAGCCCCCGAGCCTCCGCACAGGGCGAGAGGACGGTCAAGGACAGACTCGACTTCTTTACATACGCCCCTGCGTCGCCTTTCCGCAAGGAGGAGGGGGGGAAAATGCGCCATGTTGCCCTCGGAGGGCGTCGAACATGGTGTCTCCGGTGAGCTGCTAACGGGTAATCCGAGTGGACGCCCGTGCCCCATTTGTTAGGGGTTGGCTAGAGGCCCGGAGGTGCGCTCCAAAAGTACCTACGGGTGATCTGCCGGACCCGGTCCCCTTTTGACGGGGTCTGAGGGCTCGATGCCTCCCTCTGATGGGATTCCGTTACAAGATCGTTCTCACTGGTCTCGGAAATGTCCTAGGGTACCTCGGGAGCGTAGCCCGAGCCTTGGTTATGTATCGAACGTACCCAGGGTCATCCCTCGCTCTGCATCTGAGGCGGCTGTGAACCCTTCGAGGGCCAGCCTACGAACCCCTGATCAGTAGTGGGTGCGGAGCCCGAGCGCTCTGAGGCGGCTGTTGAACCCCTCCGAGGGGCCAGCCTTCGAACCTTTAATCAGTAGGGGGGCTCGGGGCCCGTTTCCTTCGCGGAGAAGGATCCCTTTCGGGGCATCCCCTTTCCCGGTCCCTGTCGTAAGAGAGAGAAAGAGGAAAAGGATACGAAATCGAATGACGTGGCGTACCTTTTTGGACGCGGTCATTATGGCGAAGGCGAAGCGTCGCTCGCTTCTCCTGCCAAAGGTGTCGCCTGTCCCGCGGCGGAGTTAATGCGGCGGGACGAGTGGTTCGCGGGGCAGCCATTGCGCGTGCGCGAGCCGTTCAAGGAATGGGACACGGGCGCGCCGTCTTCACACCGTGAGAAAGGGCTCTCCCACTATCCCAGGAGGGGACGTGAGCCTGGCTGATGACTTGACCGCTTTCGCTCGCCTGCCACCGCCATTACTGCCGGCTCATTTCTGGTCGCATCGACTGTCGTGCCTTCTCCTGCAGCCGACTGGCCCATGACCGATGTGCCTGGTTGGCACTGTTGGGTCATGCGCAGGGTTGCCTCGAGTCGCGGTACTGGTTCCGCAGTCGAGGAGGCGCGGTAGTGGCGTGAGTGGCGGTGCGGTTTCTTGCACGTTGCGACCGGCGCGTCGGTTGCATGACGCGTGGGCCTGGGCCTCCATGCTGGACGCGTCGAAGTCGAAAGGGTGCGCCTCTTCAGTGCGGTTGCATGCCGCCTGCATGGCGGTCCGCCCTTTCACCCGCTGGTCTGGGCAAAAGTGGGGGAATGCTTGTAACCGCTGGGCAGTTGTGCGCACCGCGCGCGGTGGTTTGTCTTCTTCTGCCCTGGGCCAGCCTGCATGACGCGTGGGACCCAGCCCCCGTGTCGTAGGGGGAGGACCTTGGAGCGTGTTGGAGAAGACTCAGCCCGCGACGACTGAGGACGCAAGTGGGGAGAGTTGCCTTTAAAAGGAGGGCGACCCCCTTGAAAGGCAACTGTGTCTTCGCGCTCCCCTCATGCATCGTGTCTTTCCACCTTTCGAGCCCCAGATGGGGGGCGCCCGTGGTTCTTCCGCCTTGTCGTCGTTGGGGAAATGCAACTTCGCGGAAGTTGGTACCTTTCAGCCATCGTTCGGCTTCAAGGATTTTTGTCAGGCAGCCCGGCCGCATCCCCTCGCCGGTGGTCACCCAAGACGGTGACCTCCAGTTCGATGGTAGGCAGAAGCGAGCCGGGCTGCGATCTTGGTCCCGCCCTCAGCTTCAAGGATCTTCGTCATCCTTGCTGGGGCGGAGGCCGGGCTGAGCCGGAGCTCTATCTCCCGCGCGGGTTCGTGGGTCACCTTCTCCCTCAGCATTCAAGGGAGAGGGCGCTCACCAGCCTAGCGGGAGGGACGGACTTCGACAACGCGGGGCTGGTTGGCGGCGAGCGTCGTCAGCTTTAGCGCGTTGGGCTCGCTGGCCCAGCTGGCTCTGGCTCGGCTTCCGGTTCCCCCTCCCACCGCAAGAGCGGTTGTCGCGCCGCGCGCACCGGAGGACCGCCCAAGACATCGCGCGCTGCTAGGGCGGCGTTCGTGTTCTAGGGCTGTCCTTCCTTTGCCTCGGTACGGCGCCTTTGCGGAGGTCGGTGCCCCGCTCGTCCAGGAGGATCCGTGTGGGGATCTGCCGGTAGGCAGACAACTCCCGTCGTCCGTGCTGAGGTGGCGGCGGCTAAAGAAGTCCCCGTCGCCGACGGGATCAGCGCCACCATCCGCGCCCTGGACCTCCGGCTCTTTGTACTTGTCCTCACCCCTCGAGCGTAGATGTGGGCGAGGGCATCGCTGCAGCGGCGTCCACCTTGAGGTCATCGCTGCTGCAGTTCGGCCACCCAGAGCGGAGGTCGTTGTCGCTGCTGCTGGAGCGGGTGGCGGTGGGCGACCTGGAGTCTTATCGCCCTGCGGGCCCTCCAATGTGGGGGTTGTTCATACCGCGGAGGTGGAACCGGAGTTCTGTTTGTAATGGCACCTTGTGTGCCGGAGTCTGTTCATTGTGGTTGTCGGGGCCTGAACATGTATGTATTTTCGGCACGGAGCCGTGTTTTTTCTTCATTTCGAGCACTAAGACTCGCCTATCGGCTATCTGAACCGCTTCACCAAGCGTGAGTTGCCTCGTGCGAAGGTGACGAGTGAGGTATCCGTATCCTAGAGGCGTAGGAGTCCCTCGGCTCGGTCGGCCTTGCTGTCCGAGGTTTCTCTTGCTTAGTTAAAGGAACCCTCGGCCGCTCTTCGATGAGCCGAAGCCGGAGGTAGCGGTGTCAGTACAGACAGAGGCGAAGTTGACTCGAAAAGAAGACTTCGTCGGCCAGAGCTCGGCCAGGCCGTCCACTGGCGAGACCAGCGTCGGAGTTGAGTTGCCGAGGCCATGAGCCAGGCTGATGTCCTCGAGGGACAGCTGGCTAAGGCTTCGGGGTGGCCGGCTGAGCCGTCTGCTCGAGCCGGACTCCTGGAAGAGACCCTGGCGGCGATGGCCCGGGCATGGTGCTGATGTCGTCCTTCGAAGTGGAGATCCTCCGACCGCGTCGCCGTCCGAGGCTAGGTCGGACCGCGCCGAAGGTGTAGTTGACGCCGAGGGTGCTGCTGCTCCCTTCAACCGTCAAGGTCCAAGCCTGCAGGATCGGGTTATCTTGTAGTGTGCGTATGTTTTCTACGGCCACTGAGGCCCAAACATACTGTCGTCGTGTTGTAAAGATGCGTGTCTTTTCCCCTTGCTTCGAGTATCTGGACTTATTTGTCAGTAACAGAGTTGTTTGTCCAAGCGAGAGTTACTTTTCACGGAAGGTGATGAGTGAGGTATCCGTATCCCGGAGGCGTAGGAATCCCTCGGCTCGGTCGGCCTTGCCGCTTACGTGTACTCTTACTCGTCCGTCGGATTCTGCTATCGATGTAGTCGAGAAGGCCCGAAAAATCATTTCGGTAGAAGGGTCTTCGAGCGTTGGGACTTGTTCGATCAGCGGAATCGCCTATCCGAGCGTGAGTTACTTATCGCAGAAGGTGATGAGTGAGGTATCCGTATCCTGGAGGCGTAGGAGTCCCTCGGCTCGGTCAACCTTGGCTGCTTACATGTACTCCATCGTTTTCAGGATCCACTTTCGAAGTAGTCGAAAAGCACGAGAGATATTCTGGCAGAAAATATCTTTTTCCGAGGAAAAATTTTGACGCAGAGGGGTTCCCCCCTTCTAGCCCCCGAGGGAGGGTCGGGCTTTTTGCCGAGGCAAGGCCGACCCTTCCTTGATGGTTAGACTTTGTGTGTGAATGAGGTGTATGAACGACTTGAAAGTATCTCAAGGGTAGAAGCGACATAGCTGTCGGATGTTCCAAGCGTTGCTGTAGACCTCGCCTTGACTGTTGGCCAACTTGTACGTCCTGGGATTCAGAACTTTGGCGATGACGAACGGCCCTTCCCAGGGAGGCGTGAGCTTGTGCCGCCCTCGGGCGTCTTGTCGCAGCCGAAGCACCAGGTCTCCCACCTGGAGGTCTCGGGACCGAACCCCTCGGGCGTGGTAGCGTCACAGGGACTGCTGATACCGTGCCGAGTGTAGCAAGGCCATGCCCCGAGCCTCCTCCAGCTGGTCCAGTGAGTCTTCTCGGTTAGCTCGGTTGCTTTGATCGTCGTAGGCCCTCGCCCTCGGGGAACCGTATTCTAAGTCTATGGGCAAGATGGCCTCGGCCCCATAGACTAGAAAGAACGGTGTGAAGCCCATGGCTCGGCTCGGCGTTGTCCTCAGACTCCAGACCACCGAGGGGAGCTCCTTCATCCATCGCTTGCCGAACTTGTTGAGGTCGTTGTAGATCCGCGGCTTGAGTCCTTGCAGGATCATGCTGTTGGCACGCTCTACTTGCCCATTCGTCGTGGGGTGAGCCACGGTGGCCCAGTCCACCTGGATGTGGTGATCCTCGCAGAAGTCTAGGAACTTTCTGCCGGTGAACTGGGTGCCGTTGTCGGTGATGATGGAGTTCGGGACCCCAAAGCGATGGATGATGTTGGTGAAGAACGCCACCACCTGTTCGGACCTGATGCTGTTTAGGGGCCGGACCTCGATCCACTTGGAGAATTTGTCGATGGCGACCAGCAGGTGCGTGTAGCCCCCGGGTGCCTTCTACAAGGGGCCGACGAGGTCCAGACCCCACACAGCAAACGACCAGGTGATGGGTATGGTCTGCAGAGCCTGAGCGGGCAGGTGGGTCTGCCTTGCGTAGAATTGACACCCTTTGCAGGTGCGCACAATTCTAGTGGCGTTGGCCACCGCGGTCAGCCAGTAGAAGCCTTGTCGGAAGGCGTTTCCAACAAGGGCTCGAGGTGCTGCGTGATGACCGCAAGCCCCCGAGTGTATTTCTTGTAAGAGCTCCTGGCCTTCGGTGATGGATATGCATCGCTGGAGGATGCCTGAGGGGCTGCGGTGGTAGAGCTCCTTCCCGTCCCCCAGCAAGACGAACGACTTGGCGCGCCGCGCCAACCGCCAAGCTTCGGCTCGGTCGAGGGGTAGCTCTCCTCGGTGGAGATATTGCAGGTACGGGGTCTGCCAGTTTCGATTAGGCGTGACCCCGCTTCGCTCTTCCTTGACGCGCAGTGCCTCATCTTCGGGGGCCGAGGTTGCCTCGGGCTGTGCCGAGGGTGTCTCGGGCAGAGCCGAGGGTGCCTCGGGCCGAGCCGGGGATGCCTCGAGCTGGGCCGAGGCCTTCTTGGGCTCGGGCGTGTCGTCGGTCTTGACGGAGGGTTGGTGCAGGTCTCGGGAGAAGACGTCCGGGGGAACCGTTGTTCGCCCCGAGGCTATCTTAGCCAGCTCGTCCGCAGTCTCGTTGTAGCGTCGGGCGATGTGGTTGAGCTCGAGCCCGTAGAACTTGTCTTCCAGGCGCCGAACCTCATCGCAGTAGGCTTCCATCTTCGGGTCACGGCAGTGGGAGTTCTTCATGACTTGGTCGATGACGAGCTGCGAGTCACCGCGAGCGTCGAGGCGTCGGACCCCTAGCTCGATGGCGATGCGCAATCCGTTGACCAGAGCCTCGTACTCGGCCACATTGTTGGACGCTGGGAAGTGGAGGCGTAGCACGTAGCGTAGGTGCTTTCCGAGGGGGGAGATGAAGAGCAGGCCCGCGCCTGCCCCTGTCTTCATCAGCGACCCGTCAAAAAACATGGTCCAGAGTTCCAGTTGGATCGGAACTGTCGGGAGCTGGGTGTCGACCCATTCAGCCACAAAGTCCGCCAAGACCTGGGACTTGATGGCCTTCCGAGGGGCGAACAAGATCGTCTCACCCATGATTTCCACCGCCCACTTTGCAATTCTACCCGAGGCCTCTCGGCACTGGATGATCTCCCCCAGGGGGAAGGATGACACCACAGTCACTGGATGAGACTCGAAGTAGTGTCGCAACTTCCACCGCGTTAGGATTACCGCGTACAGCAGCTTCTGAATTTGTGGGTAGCGGATCTTGGTCTCGGACAGTACCTCACTGATGAAGTAGACTGGCCTCTAGACGTGCAATGCATGCCCTTCTTCTTGTCTCTCAACCACGATCGCAGCGCAGACCACCTGAGTGGTAGCGGCGACATAGATCAAGAGGTCTTCTCCGGCGGCGGGAGGCACCAAGATGGGCACGTTCGTGAGGAGCGCCTTCAGGTTCCCGAGGGCTTCCTCGGCCTCAGGGGTCCAAGCGAAGCACTCGGCCTTCCTTAAGAGGCGATACAGAGGTAGGCCTCTTTCGCCGAGGCGTGAGATGAAACGGCTCAGAGCCGCAAGGCATCCCGTGACCCTCTGTACGCCTTTCAAGTCCTTGATGGGCCCCATGTTGGTGATGGCCGTGATTTTTTCTGGGTTGGCCTCGATGCCCCGCTCGGAGACGATGAACCCCAAGAGCATGCATCGGGGGACCCCGAAAACGCACTTCTCGGGATTGAGCTTTACGCCTTTCGCCTTGAGACATCGGAATGTCACTTCAAGGTCGGAAAGGAGGTCAGAGGCTTTCCTCGTCTTGACTACGATGTCATCGACGTAGGCCTCGACCGTTCGACCAATGTGTTCGCCGAACACGTGGTTCATGCACCTTTGGTATGTCGCACCCGCATTCCTCAAACCGAACGGCATGGTAACATAGCAGTACATGCCGAAGGGTGTGATGAAAGAAGTTGCGAGCTGGTCGGACTCTTTCATCCTGATTTGGTGATACCCTGAGTAGGCATCGAGGAAAGACAGGGTTTCGCACCCAGCAGTGGAATCCACGATTTGATCGATGCGAGGCAGAGGGTAGGGAACTTTCGGACATGCTTTGTTTAGACCAGTGTAGTCTACACACATCCGCCATTTCCCTCCTTTCTTTCTCACAAGCACAGGGTTGGCAAGCCATTCGGGATGGAATACCTCTTTGATGAACCCTGCTGCCATTAGCTTGTGGATCTCCTCGCCTATGGCTCTGCGCTTTTCTTTGTCGAATCGGCGCAGAGGCTGCTTCACGGGTCGGGCTCCTGCTCGGATATCCAGCGAGTGCTCAGCGACATCCCTCGGTATGCCGGGCATGTCCGAGAGACTCCATGCGAAAACGTTGGCGTTCGTGCAGAGAAAGTCGACGAGCACTGCTTCCTATTTGGGGTCGAGCTCGAAGCCGATCCGGATCTGCTTGGAGGCGTCGTTGTTGGGGTCGAGAGGGTCGGACTTAACCGTCTCTGCCGGCTCGAAGTTGCCGGCATGGCGCTTCACGTCTGGCGCCTCCTTAGAGAGGCTCTCCAGGTCGGCGATGAGGGCCTCAGATTCGGCGAGGGCCTCGGCGTAGTCCACGCACTCCACGTCGCATTCGTACGCATGTCGATACGTGGGGCCAACGGTGATGACCCCGTTGGGGCCCAGCATTTTGAGCTTGAGGTAGGTGTAGTTGGGGACGGCCATGAACTTGGCGTAGCATGGCCTCCCCAGCACTGCATGGTAGGTTCCTCGAAACCCGACCACCTCGAACGTGAGGGTCTCCCTTCGGAAGTTGGAGGGTGTCCCAAAGCAGACAGGTAGATCGAGTTGTCCGAGGGGCTGGACGCGTTTCTCGGGGATGATCCCGTGAAAAGGCGCAGCGCCTGCCCGGACCGAGGACAGGTCGATCCGCAGGAGCCCGAGGGTCTCAGCGTAGATGATGTTGAGGCTGCTGCCTCCGTCCGTGAGGACCTTGGTGAGCCTGACGTTGCCGATGACGGGGTCGACAACGAGCGGGTATTTCCCCGGGCTCGGCACACGATCGGGGTGATCACCTTGGTCGAAGGTGATGGGCTTGTCGGACCAGTCTAGGTAGATCGGCGCCGCCACCTTTACTGAGCAGACCTCCCGACGCTCTTGCTTGCAGTGCTGAGCCGAGGTGTTCGCCACTAGCCCACCGTAGATCATGAAGCAGTCGCGGACCTCGGGGAACTCTCCTGCCTTGTGATCCTCCTTCTTATCGTCATCACGGGCCCTGCCACCTTCCGCAGGTGGCCCGACCTTGTGAAAGTGGCACCGAAGCATGGCGCACTCCTCAAGGGTGTGCTTGACGGGCCCCTGATGATAGGGGCACGGCTCCTTGAGCATCTTGTCGAAGAGATTGGCACCTCCGGGAGGTTGCCGAGGGTTCTTGTACTCGGCAGCGGCGACAAGGTCCGTGTCGGTGGCGTCGTGTTTCGCTTGCGACTTCTTCCTGCCTTTCTTCTTGGAGCCGCGCTGAGTTGACGCCTCGGGGACATCTTCCGGTGGGCGGCCCTGGGGCTGCTTGTCCTTCCGGAAGATGGCCTCAACCGCCTCCTGGCCAGAGGCGAACTTGGTGGCGATGTCCATCAGCTCGCTCACCCTGGTGGGGGTCTTACGACCCAGCTTGCTCACCAGGTCGCGACAGGGGGTGCCGGCAAGGAACACGCCGATGACATCCGAGTCGGTGACGTTGGGCAGCTCGGTCCGCTGCTTCAAGAATCGCCGGATGTAGTCCCGGAGGGATTCCCCCGGCTGCTGGCAGTAGCTTCGCAGATCCCAGGAGTTCCCAGGGCGCACGTACGTGCCCTAGAAGTTGCCGGCAAAGGCTTGGACTAGGTCGTCCCAGTTGGAGATCTGCCCCGGAGGCAGATGCTCCAGCCAGGCCCGAGCGAAGTCGGAGAGGAACAGGGGGAGGTTACAGATGACGAGGTTGTCATCGTCCGTTCCACCCAGATGGCAGGCCAGCTGATATTCCGCGAGCCACAGTTCCGGTCTCATCTCCCCCGAGTACTTTGTGATAGTAGTCAGGGTTCAGAACCGGGTCGGGAATGGCGCCCGTCGTATGGCTCGGCTGAAAGCCTGCAGACCTGGTGGTTCGGGCGAGGGACTCCGATCCTCCCCGCTGTCGTAGCGTCCCCCACGCCTAGGGTGGTAGCCTCGGCGCACCCTCTCATTGAGGTGGGTTCGATGGTTGCGGTGAGGGTGTCCGTTGCCGAGGCGATCCGGGGCCACAGGCGCTGTGTTGCTCGTGCGCCCGGTGTGGACCGAGGCTTCCCGCATGAATCGGGAAGTCGCAGCGCGATGTTCAGAGGGGTACCCCTGCCTTCGGGAGGCGGAGCTTTCGGCCCGTCGGACCGCGGCATCCTCTAGGAGATTCTTGAGCTCTCCCTGGATACGCCACCCCTCGGTGGTAGATGGCTCCGGCATCGCGCGGAGAAGTATTGCCGCTGCAGCCAGGTTCTGGCCGACCCCATTGGAAGCCGGTGGCGGCCTTGCCCTGACATCGTCGGCGATGCGGTGCTGGATGCCCTGGGGTAGATGACGCGCTTCTCCGGCCAGAGGTTGGCCTGCCCATTCCTGCCCGATGTCTCGGCGGAACGGCTCAAGTGTTCCTGCTCCCTCGTCGAGCCTGGCCTGCATCTCGCGGATTTGCTCGAGCTGTGGGTCATGGCCCCCCGCCGGGACGGGGACCACAGCTAGCTCCCGAAGGATGTCAACGCGAGGCGCAGGCCTAGGGGGATCACCGTTTTCCGGCGTACCAAGATGGTTGCCTTCGCCGGGACCCCCTAGATCAACGTGGAAACATTCACGACTTGGGCCGCAGTCCTCGTCGCCGAGGCTGCGGCTACCGTCGGAACAATCGGAAAGGCAGTGGTCGCATGCGGTCATGAAGTCCCGCATGGCACTGGGGTTACCAAGTCCGGAGACATCCCAACCAAAGTCGGGCTCATCATCTTCCTCGGAACCCGAGGGCCCGTAGGTCGAGACGGCCGTCAGCCGATCGCAGGGTGACCGCATACAATACCCCAGAGGGTTTGGACTCGCCTCTATGAGAGCGTCCACCGAAGCGAAGTCGCTTGGTGGGTCGAGGCTGAATCCAAAAGGCACGAGATGGGAGTCAGTCGGTACCTCTTGGTCAACGGGCGGTGACGAAGTCGCGTCAGGGGCAGACTGCACCGTCTTCTCAGGTACGAGGGTGACGCCCAGCAAGTCCTTTGCGAGCGTGCTGGCATCGTCCGTTTGCTTGGAGTTGGCGTGTTGCGGGGAGACGGCGCTCGTCTTCGTCTCAGACGCGAGGTCGATGCCCGATGTGCCCCCCGTTGGGGCGCCGTCGACTCGCTCGACATCCGACAAGATGCCGCCTCCTGCTTGGCCTTGGTTGCCCCTCCTCCTCCTCCGTCGGCGGGGGAGGGGATGGGACAAGCTCGAATGTCGTTCTTCCGCCACGTGGGAAAGACGTCGTCGATTCCGCCGCCGGCAGGCAGATTGTCGGCCGCCATTGTCGCTGTCGCGCGGTAGGGGAAGGAGTATCATGTCGTAGCTGCCGTCGAGGGACATGAACTCAATACTCCCGAAACGGAGCACCGTCCCGGGCTGGAAAGGTTGCTGGAGACTACCCATCTGGAGCTTGACGGGAAGCTGTTCGTCAACACGCAGCAGGCCCCTACCTGGTGCGCCAACTGTCGGCGTTTCGACCCTAGGGGGTCCCTAGACCGACGAGTAAATTTTCGCCGCGTGCCCCAGCCCAGATGGGTCGGCGCGAGACGGAGCACGAAGGGGGGAACAAGCCGGAGGGAGACAGGCGTAAAGGGGGAAACCCGCGGCCTTCGTGTTTGTCCCACGCCCAGGTCGGGTGCGCTTGCAGTAGGGGGTTACAAGCGTCCATGCGGGAGGGAGCGAGAGGCTTACGCGAGCGTCGTCCCGTCCTTCCCCGTGTGGCCAACCCTCTGTAAGAGGGCCCTGGACCTTCCTTTTATAGGCGTAAGGAGAGGATCCAGGTGTACAATGGGGGGTGTACCAGTGTGCTAACGTGTCTAACGGAGAAGAGCTAGCGCCCTAAGTACATGCCGTCATGGCAGCCGGAGAGGTTTTGGCACCCGGTTCGTGTGGTGTTGTGTCCGTCGGAGGAGCGTTGGAGCCTAGTGGAAGGACAGCTATTGGGGCTGTCGAGTCCTTGCTTTACGTCTCCTTGCTTCCGTAAGGGGGTTGAGAGCCGCCGTCGTCATGGAGCATGCGGGGCGCCATCATTACTTGTTTATCGGGGCGAGCCAGATGGGACGCCGGTCTTGTTCCCCGTAGCCTGAGTTAGCTTGGGGTAGGGTAATGATGGCGCCTCCTGTGACGTGGTCGGTCCGAGCCCTAGGTTGGGCGAGGCGGAGGCTCCTCCGAGGTCGAGGTCGAGTCTGTCTTCCGAGGCCGAGGTCGAGTCCGAGCCCCTGGGTCGGGCGAGGCGGAGACTGTCGGCTGAGGCTAGGGCTGAGTCCGAGCCCTGGGGTCGGGCGAGGCGGAGTTCGTCGTCTTCCGGGGCTGAGCCCGAGTCCGAGCCCTGGGTCGGGCCAGGCAGAGTTCGTCGTCTTCCGGGGCTGAGCCTGAGTCCGAGCCCTGGGGTCGGGCGAAGCGGAGTTTCCTATGGCGCCTGAGGCCGGACTTGGCTGCCGTCAGCCTCACTCTGCCGAGTGGCACATCAGTCGGAGCGGCGCAGGCAGCGCTGTCCTCTTGTTAGGCCGGTCAGTGGAGCGGCAAAGTGACTGCGGTCACTTCGGCTCTGTCGACTGAAGGGCGCGCGTCAGGATAAGGTGTCAGGCCACTTTTGCTTTAAAGGCTCCTGCGATACGGTCGGTCGGCGTGGCTGCTTGGCCAAGGTTGCTTCTTGGTGAAGTTTGGGCCTCGAGCGAGCCGAAGGTGTGTCCGTTGCTGGAGGGGGTCCTCGGGCGAGACGTAAATCCTCCGGGGTCAGCTGCCCTTGCTCGAGGCTGGGCTCGGGTGAGGCGAGATCGTGTCCCTTGAGTGGACCGATCCTTGACTTAATCGCACCCATCAGGCCTTTGCAGCTTTGTGCTGATGGGGGTTACCAGCTAAGATTAGGAGTCTTGAGGGTACCCCTAATTATGGTCCCCGACACTATTACGAAAACATGAGCATGACATCATAAACATTGGCATTGCATATGTTTGACACACCTAGAGTGCATTCACTAGGTAAAAATTTCAAACAAGTTGTATTGTTTTGGTGTTTTGCAAATAGAACCCTGGAACAGGGGACTTAACCCTAAATGGGGTTTAAAGGGTTAAAACATGACCCAAATTGAGAAAACCCTAAGGTTTAAGTAAAAAAATCATAAAATATTACTAAAGATGGATCTACATTACATTCATACCCCTGAGAAACCAGAAACCCTAATTGAAACCCTAGAAAATCCTAAATCCAAACCCTAGGGGCCTATGTGCAAAAACAGTGCACATTTGGACTAAAGTGTAAAAACTACAATGTTAAAGCATATTAGGTCATATGGTTCACAAATATAGGGATTTGCAAGTGAAACCCTAAGTTTTGGGTCTATTTGCAAAAAGTACCACTTGACCTCTATATAGGCTAAGTCTGAAATTAGTGTGATTGCTTCAACTTTGAGCCCTTATATCTTTCAAATTATAGGGTTTTTGCCCTAGGTCACCACACCAAACTTGCAGACCAAACAAAGGAGAACAACTTTGCTTAAGAGTGTAAGCAAAGTTGTTAAGAAGATATTTGAGATAATTAAGCCCAAAGTTGGACTGTCAGGCTGATGGAACTCTAAAATTCAGAATTGCAGTGTAACAGAGCTAACTTTGGACTTGGATTCAACCTTGATCCAGTACTCAACTGAGTTTAATCCCTATAGTTGATTTGTAGCTGGTTTGTAGCTCTGCACCTTTGCTACAGAGAGTTGAGTGAGTTACTAGAGAAACTGTGGAGAAAATCGGGCTTCAAATCACCCTGTCAGATGCTCTAAAAAGGATTTCTAATGGTACAGTAGCCCGATGTGGATCAGATCGCCAGCGTCATATCCTCACCGCCGGCGACCTCTCTGCGTGAAGATTCGCGCCGTCGCCGTCCTGATTCGTGCACCGGGCTTGGAGATAACGATTTGGGTAGAAAAGATCATCACCCCGTGCGCTGGACGCACTCCGGTGACTCACCATCGAACCCCTTTGCTTTACGGCTTTGGGAGATAGGTTCACCGGCGATGGCCGACTGCTGGTCTTGTGCCACATGCTCAGGTACCCCCGTCGCATCACCGTGACTCTCTATAGATGTCTTATCGTCGCCGGTGAAGTTGCCACAACGGTGAACATGAATTCGCGACGTCGGTATTCTTCCTTATCTCCAGCCGCCTGCGTTGTTCGACCAAATTGCGCGCCACCGTCGAAGCTCCCTATAAATTGAAGGCCGGGACTGCTGCGCTAGGTCATCGCGAAGCCGACGCACCCGTTCTTCCCCTCAATTACCCACCGTAGCAGGAGAATTCCCCTTTTCCCCCAAACTGGTCTCCGCCACCGCGAAGAACAGCTCCACCGTGGCCAGCCTGTTCTGGTAAGGCACCATCCAATTCGCGCATTGTTCTCATGTCTCTGTATGCTGGTGATGCTCTCCAACCCATCCAATTGAATTAGGCCACCACCCACTGTCGGGAACACGAGCAAAAGTCCTTAGCATTCGTTGTTCTCGTGGGCAGGGCGGAGTAGGTCACGAACCGTGCAATTAACTTAGGGAAAATGCTCGGAGTAGGTCTAATTTGGTGTCCGCCGCTCAGGAACGCCAGTCATTGCCCCGTTAGGTCGGTCTGCTAGCCCGCCGGAGCTCCACCGCGCTCACCGTCGTCGTGGACCTCCCCCTGCGAAGAATTAGAATATGGAGGGTTTATGTGCAAACCGTCAGTGACACAATGAAATAGTAAAAGAACCCGTTCCCAGTTAGCCAAAACCCCGAGGGTGTTTTTGCAAAATCCCCACCGCGGGCGTGGGCGCGCGCACGTTTTCGCCTGAGCCTGGGCTACTGAAATCAAATTGAGCCCAATACTATTCCACGTTTTCCTTTTTCTTTTTCTCTCCAACTTTAGAAATTTGTAGAAAATTGTAGAAAAATCCTAAAATTTTCAAACCAATTTTACTAGACTTCCTATTTTCCATAGTATTAAATAAAAATAGTTTCATTATTTTTAGATTAAATAGGGAATTTTGGGTTATTTAAAATAGCCTAAAGCATTGATTCTGGATTTTTAGAAAATAGATAATAAGTCCAAAAATGCCCAAACTTTTTATATGAGCTCTACACATTATTTAGAAGCCTTGGATAGAGTTTGGTTTGATTTGGACCTTGTTTGATACTTAGAACCCAAAACCCCCACCCCTGCTCTTTGAATTCCTTTACTGACTCTGGAAACCCTAGTTTTCCGGAGAACTGTGAAGGAAAATTGTATTCAAGAACCTTAGATAATAAATTCTTATTATCTTTGCACTCTCATGAGCATTTCATGGCATACATTCTTATATACACATATATATGGTGATCTTTAGAAAACAAAGAAGTCGAAAAAATCGAAGAGAAGACACCACCACCACCTTCGAAATCTCAGGCAGGAAACTGTTTCTACCTTGATATCTGCGGGTCCGAGCCTAACTCACCTATCAACGAAGGCAAGCCCCGGTGCATTTGCCACCTTCCTTGATGTTTTTAAAATCTTTCTCACTTGATTAATGCATTAGGTGATAGGAGTTGACTGCTTAAACAATTCCTGCATTACCTTCCTTAAACTTGATTATCTTCCTTGAAACCCTGTTTTTACAAAAGGTTTTATTATGCTTAGTATTGCTCTAGCAAAACAAAAGGGTTATGTTTTACCAAAGATGTTTGGCAAAGTGGGAGGGGTGTTTTTGAAAATAAAACTTGATGGTGGATCCATCATGGCCGTGATGGGTTCAACATCGGAAAAGATGTACCTCTGCCAGGTACCAAGCTTTGGGTTTTAAATGATTAAGCTGAGACCAGGCGGGTGACTTGCACGAGAAGAGAGTCTCGGTGTAGTGTCTCCGTCTGAGTCGATTAAGGACCGTCTCGATGTAGGGTTGATGACCGAGGACCCTTTAACTGGTCACATGCCTTGTCATGGGTAAGCCTTGCCTCGGACAGACTAAGGCCAGAATAAGATAACACGGAATGGGCGTGGAGCGGTGGCGAGAGTAGCGTGTACCCTCCATGGCAAGAGGCTGGACGGTGGTGTATTTGTGCTCTCGGTTCGCGTGAACCTGATCTGGTCTTAAGAACCCTAGTGGCGGGTTGACATATGCAAGGGTTAAGTGCTACATATGTCGTGTGATTGGAGATCCTCAACTGAGTATAATCGATTCGGATCGCCGTACCTTCGTGGTCATGAAGACTTGGTCAATGCCTATACGTAGAACTCCAGTAAAGATAAAGGGTTGGTAAGAAATTGGCTAGTGCAGGTCAAGTGATTGAACTAGGGTAGAAAGAACTCTAGATGCAGGTAATTTTACCTAACCTGAAAATAAAACTGGATTTTAAGGATCCACTTTTAGTAAGAATTTATGCAAAACAGAGTTTTTGATCTTTGAGATACCTTACCTTGACTCCCTTATAACCAGCATACCCTTGAGAGTCTTTTCTTTAGTCGGGTAAGACTTGCTGAGTAATCTCATACTGAGGGTTTTATTCCCTATTGTTTTTAGGTGAGGAAGTAGCAAATTTTTGTTGCTTTTGTACCAAGGTGGTGTCAAATGAAGAAAAGCAAGAATGAAGCTGCGGGAGGACCTAGTCCTCCATAAAAACTTTAATGTAAGAACTTATTGGGAGGAGTTTTTACCTCCCTTGGTATTGTAATAATAAGTACTCTGCACTCGTGTTTATATGATGGTCTGTAATAACTAACTTTATCTTACTTTCAAATAAATGTAAGTGATGTAATCGCTTCCGCATTTCTGTATCTCCGATGGTCTATAATGTCTGCGTGACGGGTGAAACGCTCTTGGGAAAGGTAAGAAAAGCAGATACCGAACTTTTCAAGTAATTCAGGGGCATCTACAGGGTTGTCTGAGGTCCGTTGGACAAGGACAACTATAGGTGGGCCTAATAACTTGGGAGGTTCCGTCACAGCAGGCACGAACTAGGGTGGCTCCGGGGTCGCCGAAGTTGGGTAGAGGGGAAGAGGGCGCCACAGTGAACTCAATGGCGGGGAAGAGGCCATGAATCCACGGGCAGAGAGGGGAGAACGATGGTGAGAGAGTCTCGAGCGGGCCGGAGAAACTCCGGTGAGCGATTCCAGCCACGAGGAGGGGACTTAAGGCGCGCTAAGGCCTTGACTAACTTCAGCAGAGGCAGGGGCGACTCAGGGACCTACTCCGGTGAACTAGACTAGGCTAAATCGGCTAGCCACCGCGTGAGCACGGCGGACCGCCGCGGTCGAGCACCGGCGAAGGTGAAATTGGCCTAGCACAGGGTGCAATAGATTAAATTGGGCACGGGGATGGGTGTCTCACCTCGGGGCGGAGCTCCGGGAGGCTTGGAGCGGTCTTCGGCGAGTTGGATGGTCGGGAACGCGGGCGTGGGTCTCCGGCGGCGGCTGGCGGCATGGGCAGAGCGCGAGAGAGGGTGAAGTCGAGCGAAGTGAGGCGAGGGGTGTGCGTGGGGCACTGGCGGGGCTCTAAAAAGGGGAGCTGGGCGCGTGGGCGGGCATCGTGGTCGAGAAACCCGACGACGTGCGTGAGTGCGCACGCGCCGGTCCACGGCGGGCATGGGGAATGTGAAACTGATAGGGCAGGCCCACGGCGTAGGGAGAGAAAAGGGGACACACGGGGGCAATAGCTCGCACTGGTGAACCGGGCCCGTGAGACACACAGAGAGAGAGAGAGCGAACGGGCGAAGGAAACTGGCGCCGATAGGTCGGCCCCACGAGGCAGCGAGCGAGCGAGGGAGGGCGCGCACGTGGGAGAACCGCCGCTGACAGGCGGGGTCCGCCTATCAGGCGACGCAGGCGCGCGGCCTGGCTGGGCTTAGTGGGCCGAATGGGCTGCTTTCTCCTTTTCTTTTTCTTTGGATTTTCTAATTCCTTTTCTATTTCTTTTTCTATAGGGTTTTCAAATCCAAATTCAAACTAGGTTTCAAATTCAAATAAATTCAAACTTGTGCAACACTTCAAAGAATATTTTAAGCTCAGCATGATGCAACATGTCATGACTCATAAGGTTTTGACAAAAATAAATAGTTAATCTCCACTAGTTAATGCCATTTCTAACCAAAAGGAAAAAAGATAAAGAATCTAGAGAGAGAGAAAGCCTAGAGTTAGAAAAGGAGGAGTAACACATGATTTTGGGTGATAATTAGAAAGAAATTTTATACCCCCAAAATCAGGGTGTTATAGACCTATCCCCCTTAAAAGTATCTCGCCCTCGAGATTCAGGGCTAGCTAGAAAAGAGCTCAGAGTACTTGGCTTTCAATTCATCCTCTCTTTCCCAGGTTGCTTCTTCTTCTGAGTGGTGACCCCATTTGACTTTGCACATCCTGATGGTACTTCTCCGAGTAACTCGATCTGCTGTCTCCAGAATTTGAGTTGGCTTCTCAATATATGTCAGATCTTCTTGAACTTCAAGATCCTCTGCTGGCAACTGCTCTTCTGGCACTCTCAAGCATTTCTTCAACTGAGACACATGGAACACATCGTGCACAGTTGACAGATTCTCCGGTAAGGTGAGTTGATAAGCCACTTCTCCACGTCTTGCTTGAATCTGATATGGCCCAATATATTGGGGTGCTAGCTTGCCTTTGACTCCAAACCTTTTGGTTCCTCTGATGGGTGACACCTTTAAGTAGACATAGTCTCCCACTTCAAAACTGAGTTCCCTTCTTCTGGTATCAGCATAGCTTCGTTGTCTGGACTGTGCTGCCTTTAAATTCTCTCGGACCATTCTGTTGTTCCCTTCGACTTCAAACAAAATATCTGGACCGAACACCTGTCTTTCACCAGGTTGATCCCAATGCAATGGAGTTCTACAATTCCTCCCATAGAGCGCTTCAAATGGTGACATCTTCAGACTGGCTTGGTAGCTGTTGTTGTAAGAGAATTCTGCATATGGTAATCTCTTGTCCCAACCTATCTTGTCTTGCAAAGCACAAGCCCTCAACATATCCTCCAGAATCTGATTGGTTCTCTCTGTTTGACCATCTATCTACGGGTGGTAAGCTGAGCTGAACTTCAAGTGTGTGTCCAAAGCTTCATGCAACTGCTACAAAAAATGAGAGGTGAACTGGGTGCCTCTATCTGATACTATCTTCTTTGGAACGCCATGCAAACATACAATCCGAGACATGTATAGTTCGGCTAACACCGCACTGTTGTAGGTGGTCTTGACTGGTATGAAATGGGCCGCCTTTGTCAAACGGTCCACTACTACCCAGATGGAGTCATAACCAGTACGAGTGCGGGGCAAACCGACTATAAAGTCCATTCCGATCTCATCCCATTTCCACTAAGGAATCTGCAACGGTTGCAACAAACCTGCAGGTCTCTGATGTTCTGCTTTAATCCTCTGACAACTATCACATACAGCCACATACTCTGCTATTTCTCTTTTCATACTGTACCACCAGAATCTTTTCTTTAGGTCTTGGTACATCTTCTCACTACCGGGGTGTATGGAGTATGCTGTCTCATGAGCTTCCTTGAGAATCAGTTCCCGGATCGATTTGATATCGGGAACACACAATCTGTCCTTGAACCATACCACTCCTTCATCTTCATGGAAATCCTTGCCTTTTCCATCTATGATCAACTGCCGGATCTCGTTGATCTTCTCATCATCCTTCTGACCTTTTCTGATATCTTGCTCTAGAGTGGGTTCCAACTCAATTGTCACTCCTTGAGTGTTGTTCAGAAATCCGAGACTCAATCTGTCGAACTCCTTCGCTAGCTCATACGGCATCGGGTGAGCGGCCAACATATTGACTTGACTCTTTCTACTAAGAGCATCTGCAACCACATTTGCTTTGCCAGGGTGATAATGAATCTCCAGTTCGTAATCTTTCATCAATTCTAGCCATCTTCGCTGTCTCATGTTTAACTCTGACTGAGTGAATATGTACTTGAGGCTCTTGTGGTTCGTGTAGATATCACACTTCTGCCCATAAAGATAATGCCTCCAAGTCTTCAATGCATGAACCACGGCCGCTAATTCCAGATCATGAGTAGGATAATTCTTCTAATGAATCTTCAACTGTCGGGACGAGTATGCCACTACTCTCCCTTCCTGCATCAACACACATCCCAGTCCGGTATACGAAGCATCGCAATACACTGAGAACGGCTTGTGAACATCTGGCAGAATCAGTACTGGTGCCGTTGTCAACTTCTCCTTCAATGTCTCAAAGGACTTCTGGCATGCTGGGGTCCACTTGAACTCAACCTTCTTTACCAACAATGCTATCATTGGTCTGGCAATCTTGGAGAAACCTTCAATGAAACGCCGATAATAACCGGCCATTCCGATGAAACTCTTGATTCCTCAAATATCTTTTGGTGCTTTCCAGTCCAAGATAGCTGTTACCTTCTTTGGATCTACAGCCAATCCTTCTCGGTTTATAATGTGACCCAAGAATAGGACTTCACTGATCTAGAACTCGCACTTGCTAAGCTTGGCATACAGCTGACAATCTCGTAGCCTCTGGAGTACTTTCCTCAAATGCTCCTCATGTTCTTGTTCATTCTGAGAATATATAAGAATATCATCAATGAACACCACCACGAACTTGTCAAGGTAGTCCATGAACACGTTGTTCATCAAGTACATGAAGTAGGCTGGCATATTCGTCAAACCGAATGACATAACCGTGAACTCATATAGTCCATACTTAGTGATGAATGCTGTCTTCGGTATATTCGAAGGTCAGATTCTGTGCTGATGGTAGCCTGACCTCAGATCTATCTTTGAAAACACACTGGCTCCCCTCAACTGATCGAATAAGTCTTCAATTCTGGGCAGGGGGTACTTGTTCTTGATAGTAACCTCATTCAAGGATCTGTAGTCAATGCACATCCTCTTTGTTCCATCCTTTTTCTCCACAAATAGCACTGGGGCTGCCCAAGGCGAGGTACTCGGTCTGATATAGCCTTTTTCTAACAACTCATCAATCTGCTTCTTGAGTTCCACCAATTCTGGTCTGGACACTCGATAGGCTCTCTTGGAAATAGGGGCGGTGCTTGGAATAAGCTCTATGGCAAATTCAACCTTCCATTCAGGTGGCATACATGGTAACTCCTCGAGAAACACATCTGGGAAATCTGATACTACACTGATAGCCTCTGATGGTTTAATCTCCTCAATACGGGCGGTGACTTGGTGACAACTTCCTTTCCTTGGTCCTGACAAGACCAACTCTACTAACACTTCTTCTCCTGATAGGGATACTAACTTCACCGTTCTCTTATCACAACTAAGACTGGCTTGATACTTGGTTAGCCAATTCATCCCTAGGATGACGTCTATAGTTGTATCTTGGTTACCCATAACTATCAAATCGGCGAGGAACTCTATCCCCCTTATTTGATCATTTGCACTAGGGCAAAATCTATCAGTTTGGGTCCTTCCACCAACTGAACTAACCCTCATAGGTGGATACATGGGTGCTACCGGTATATTATGTGATTCTACCCATGATGCAGTCACAAAAGAATGCGTTGCTCTAGTATCAAATAAGACATTTGCAGAATGGTACTCAACTGAAAACGTACCTAGTGCCACTCCTGGAGTCTCCTGGACTGTGTCAGCCTCCAAGTGGTTCACCTTTCCATACTGGGCATGAGGTTGTCCACGGTTGTTGCCTCCTTGCTGCATTGCATTCTATCTGACTGGGGCATTGGGAGCTAGTTGTTGTTGAGCTGCATTCTTTGGGCAATGATTCGCCCAATAGCCGTGTTCACCACAGTGGAAACATGCACGACTTCCTCCTTGAGCTGGCGCTGCTTGATTGCTCTGGTTGGTTGCTGGGGCAGGAAGATGGGCTGCCTGGTTGCTCTGACGCTGGTATTGATTTCCTCCTTGCTGGTTGTTCTGACGGTACTGCTTCTGCTGAGGAAACTGCCTCTGGTACTGCTGTGGCTAGTTCTGACGCTGATGCTGGTGCTAGTGCTGGTGCTGGTGACCTTGCTTGAATTGCTGACGTGGGTTGCCTGAGTAGCGAGGACGACTGCTACTCCCGGCTTGAGATCCACCAACCTTTCGTTTTCTGTCCTCCATCTCCCAATGCTTCCTTTCTGTCATGATTGCTCTGTCTATCAGATGCTGGAAGGTAGGGTAGGTGTGGTTCATCAGCTGATAGTGGAGGGGATCAACCAATCCTCTCAAGAAGCGGTACTGTCTCTTGGCATCCGTGTTGACATCCTCTGGGGCATAACGCGACAGCTGCAGAAACTTGTCCCTGTACTCACTAACGGACAGGGGACCTTGCTTCAGGGCGAGAAACTCCTCCTTCCTCACTATCATCAGTCCCTCGGGCACATGGTAGCGACGGAAGTTGTCCCTGAACTCCTCCCAAGTGATGGCTTTAGGGTTGGCATGGGTGGCAAGGTAGGACTCCCACCAAGACTGTGCTGCTCCCCTCAGCTGTCGGGGACCATACAACACCTTCTCACGATCGTTGCACTGGGCAGTGTGCAACTCACACTCCATGGTATGTAGTTAATCTTCAGCGTCCATAGGATCAGCAGAGTGGGCAAAGACTGGGGGATGGCCCCTCATGAACTCTGCCCGCTTGTCTCTGGGCACTTGGGGCATCTAGACTTGCACTGGAGGCTGAGGCGATAGTGGCTACTGCTGCACCTGCTGCATCGCTGCTAATGTCTGACCAATTGCCTGAACTGCCTGGGTCTGCATCAAGAACATCTACTCAATGGTCATTAGTGGTGGTGACAAATGCTGCTGTGGAGCTGCCTCTTCCTGGGGTGTCTGCTGTTCAGGCTGAGCACGCCTCACACCTCTGCGCCTGTTCTTAGACATCTATAGAAATCACACACATATTTCAAATCTGACTCTGCAGTCTTTCAGCATAAGAAAAGATGTATAGAAAAATCTCCATAGAACTGAACAATTGACCATCTTCATTGACAGCTTCTCAGATAAAGAGGAAAGTGGAAATAAATGGATTACCCAACTAAATAACTGACTTTTATTAATAACTACACCAAGTTGCAGGGGATACCCACAGCTTGGTGATAATCATTACAAAGATCCAACTTCAGTACATGTCCATCATAACAAGCATCCAACATAAAATAAGCAAACTAACTCTAACTAGACTGACTAGACTGAGACACTGAACTAAGCATTATTACAGACTCCGACTCTGTCGATCTAGGGATCCAAATCTATCCGGGTCCTGCAATCTGGGGTACCATAGTCGAAGCGACCACGTGGCGGTGAACGGTAAGGGTGCTGAATCCCGACAGGGGCGGGAGAACCACCATCCAGATAGTGGCGTGCTGCGCACTCAGCACGCAATTCCGCAACCTCTGCCCAAACCTTGCCCAACTCGTCAAGGGTGTGGTCCAACTCTGTGTTGAGTACGGTGGCCAAGTTGACATTGTTGTTCAGCCTGGGATTGCCCTCACCAGCTGGTGAGGCAATCACGCCTCCAGCACTGCTGGTCGAATGGTGAGGGTAGTACTTTAGGTCGAGGCCATCAGCTACCCCGCTGAACAACGAGCAATATTGAGAAAGTGCCTGTCGTGCTGCATCTTGCATGGCTGCCTCGGCAATATCCCTCACAGTAATAGAATAGTGCTCTGAGAAGGCCTCTGCACCCCGGAGATCATCGTCCGGACGGCGCACCAAGCAAGTAGCCTCCCACTGGTCCGGGTATAGCCCACGACGATGCTGGTAGACTACACAACGGTACTCAATAGACCATGTGTGTCGGTCGAAGGCCCGACAAAGCAAGGTATCGAGAGCGTCGTGGAAGTGAAAGCCGCGAGCAGCGTCACGAGTGATGGGTCTAGCGATCCATCCCTCTGGCTCCTCCGAGAGCTCCGTGTCGTGGCTCGAACTACCATAGGTGTCGTCGTCGTCTCCATCTCCGTTAGGGTCTCCTCCAGCAGCCGGGATGCCTTGAGGTGGTGCAGGGGGCATCTCTGGCTGAGGTGCAGGGGAAGGCAGCCTCTCAGACTCCACCTCCTGCTGAGGTGAGGGGGAAGAGTCCTGCTGCTCCTGGTCCTGCTCCTGCTCCTCGTGCAGGCGACGATGTAGTCTCTCTAGCTAACTGGACTGACCTGGCACCGTGCGACGTAAGGGACGCTCTGCCAGGCGAGAAGGCAAAAAGGAGATCACAGACTTACATGCAGTGCACCTGATATGAGCCATCTACAGAAGACATCGTAAGCACAAGAGTAAGAGTAGAACTATGAGACCAGAAAGTAAACAGAAAGAAAAGTGAGACAAAACTTTTTGAGATAAGTAGATAACATAGAGTTGGTCAAGATGACCAACTTTTGAAAGAACTCTAAAGATCAAGGTAAGAGTAGGGGTCTATAGTCCTTAGGTCGACCATTCTAGTCTAGGTTAGCGGTCCTACAGTCAGCAAGGCTTTGATACGACTTATGTCACACCCGGTTTTGGAACGTAAACTGAATGCGAACCATGTACGTGCCAGGATCAGAAACTCACGTACACAGTGATTACATAATTGGACATCATTACACAATGTTCAGAATAAATAGCAGAAAGATACTTTATTACATCAAGATGTCCAAGACATCCATAGAGTCTAATACATAACCATTGTTCAACTTAATTATCAAAGTGCGGAAAATACGAAACGTAGATGCTAAGCCTACACAGGCAGCTGACTGGGGGTTTGCCACTAAGAAAGAACTAGAACTCGTCATATTCCTGGAACTCCTCGAAGTCATCCATGTTGCCAGCATCACCTCCTGAACATTGGGTACACTGGGGACAACCTGGGGTGGGGGTGGTGTGTAAAGCAAGGGTGAGTACACATCAACATACTCAGCAAATGTCCCGTTTGGCTAAAGTGGACTAGCTGTATATGGAGTTTGAGGTTAAGCAGTTGCTTTTAGTTGGTCAAGTATTTATTACTATTAGTAGAGCCAAGTTTTAGTAATAAACCCATTTATTACCCAGAAGTACCTCCTCAAATGAGGAAATACCAGAGATAAGATTTTATAACATCATTATTGATCATCAACATAAAAGTATCCAAAGTTCTTCTAATCAAAGAGGATCCCAAGGTTGCTCTTAACCGTGAGCTCGGCTGATATACCAGTTTTTAACACTCTGCAGAGGTTGTACACTTTACCCACAAGTCATGATCCCTTTCCATTCTGGGTTGTACAGACCCGATCTTCACTACCAAGGTGAATGGCCAGACATACACTATGTAGCCTTTACAAAGACTCCCCTGGTGCATAGCTGCTCGTTATGTTTTGTCAGTCGTACAAACACACTACACCTCCCTAAGGTGGGTGACTAACAAAACCAAATCGAAAGAACCTCTGCACCCCAACCTTGGTAGAGCGAGCACTATGCCCAAGCCCCCATTGACGGCCCTCCGGCAAAGCCAACTAAACCCCTAGGTTCATCTAATTAATCAGCTAAGGGCGTCCCATTCCACCCTCATGGTTGTTCTGTTATCCCGAGTGGTCACTCCATGAACAGGTCCTTACGGAGAGGTACTCAGGAAAAAGGCCTGAGCCCCCTAAGGTATCACAATATCAGGATAACAGTATCGTATCATAAATGTTCACATCATGTTCATTGATTAAGTTAAGGCAATAGCAACATGCTAACCATGGTAACCCAAAAGGTAAACAAGGATAAGTGAATACAGACTAGTCAATCCTTAGGTTTCATAAAGTAATGCGGGACAGTGAATCATAAAGTATGTAGGACATAATGGGTCACAGGACACTTGCCTTCACTAGGTTGTTGCTCAGGGAGGTCTCCAACAATACACTCAGGAACCTCGGACTGCTCGTTGTCTAAATAAAGCGAGCATGCATTCAATACATTTGGAAAGTGCAAATGAACATCACACCAAACATGTACAAACATTGGAACACATCTTAAAAAGACATAATACTACATAAGGGATAATGAATTCAAAGTATAACATAAACTATGGCATACATTAACTTTATTTGAAAATAGATTATTATTTCCCTAAGTGTTATTTACAAGTACATAATCATAGATTAATTTATTTTATTGTGACCTATAATTTAAAATAGAGATGAACTCATGCAATACTTATCATTAATCTCACAAGTTTAAACATGATTAAATCTCTAAGGTTCTCCTTTTATTAAATAAATAAAACTACATCTATATTAGTTCATATTCAATCATAAAAATTAGAATTTGCAAACAGTAAGTGAAACCATTTTATTTAAACACAGAATAATTCTATGAGCATTTTGCAATTTGAATCACTAAATTTGGAGTTCATATGCAAAAGTTATGAATAAACAAGTTTGGGAATTCAAAATATGAAACTAAGGCTAATTCTGTGAATATTTAAAAGTCCAAGGCTAAATCTGCAAGATTACAGGGGTCTGCGCGCGAAAACCAGGGACAGCGGGTTGATTTCCAATAAACCGAGGGTCTCTTTAAGAAAATTACTGTGCGAAGGGGTATCGGGTGATTCTAACCGTCAGATCAGAAATCGACGGCCAAGATTAGATCTACGACCGAGGGCGCGCGTGCGAGCGGGCGAGCGCTGACAGGCGAGCCAGGGAGTGTCAGCGACAGGGGGAGAGCGCGCTGACCGAGCGGGCCCAGCACCAGAGGGGAAACGGACGGCTGCAGGGGTCCGAGGTGGTCCGAGCCGTTCGATCAAGATCGGACGGGGGAAATCAGACCAGGGGAAACAGACGTGCGCGAAGCGGCACCATTCCTCTTCGCGGCAGTGAGGTCACCGGAGTTGAGGCAGGCGCGAGCTAGGGTGGCTCCGGGGTCGCTGGAGTTGGGTAGAGGGGAAGCGGGCGCTACAACGAACTCAATGGCGGGGAAGAGGCCATGAATCCATAGGCAGAGAGGGGAGAACGGTGGTGAGAGAGTCTCGGGCGGGCCAGAGAAACTCCGGTGAGCGATTCCGGCCACAGGGAGGGGACTTAAGGCGCGCTAAGGCCTTGGCTAACTTCAGCAGAGGCAGGGGCGACACAGGGACCTACTCCGGTGAACTAAACTGGGCTAAATCGGCTGGCCACCGCGCGAGCACGGCGGACCGCCGCGGCCGAGCACCGGCGAAGGTGAATTTGGCCTAGCATAGGGCGCAATAGAGGAAATTGGGCACGGGGACAGGTGTCTCACCTCGGGGCGGAGCTCAGGGAGGCTTGGAGCGGTCTCCAGCGAGCTGGATGGTCAGGAACGCGGGTGCGGGTCTCCGGCGGCGGCTGGCGGTGTGGGCAGAGCGCGAGAAAGGGTGAAGTCGAGTGAAGTGAGAAGAGGGGTGTGCGCGGGGCACTGGCGGGGCTCTAAAAAGGGGAGTTGGGCACGTGGGTGGGCGTCGTGGCCGAGAAACCCAGCGACGTGCGCGAGTGCGCATGCGCTGGTCCACGGCGGGCGCGAGGAAGGCGGAACTGACAGGGCAGGCCCACAGCGCAGAGAGAGAAAAGAGGACGCACGGGGGCAATGGCTCGGCACTGGCGAACTGGGCCCGCGAGATAGAGAGCGAACGAGCGAAGGAAACTGGCGCCGACAGGTCGGCCCCACTGGGCAGCGAGCGAGCGAGGGAGGGTGCGCACGAGGGAGAACCGCCACTGACAGGCGGGGTCCGCCTGTCAGGCGGCGCGGGCGCGCGGTCTGGCTGGGCTTAGTGGGCCGACTAGGCTGCTTTCTCCTTTTCTTTTTCTCTGGATTTTCTAATTACTTTTCTATTTCTTTTTCTATAGGGTTTTCAAATCCAAATTCAAACTAGGTTTCAAATTCAAATAAATTCAAACTTGTGCAACACTTCAAAGAATATTTTAAGCTCAGCATGATGCAACATGTCATAACTCATAAGGTTTTGACAAAAATAAATAGTTAATCTCCACTAGTTTAAGACATTTCTAACCAAAAGGAAAAAGAGAGAAAGAATCTAGAGAGAGAGAAAGCCTAGAGTGAGAAAAGGAGGAGTAACACATGATTTTGGGTGATAATTAGAAAGAAATTTTATACCCCCAAAATCAGGTGTTACACTATCTTCAAAGCCAGAAGGTTGCTCAATATAGACTTCTTCCTTGATAGGTCCATTGAGGAAGGCACTTTTCACGTCCATTTGGTAAAGCTTAAAGCCATGGTAAGTAGCATAGGCAAGTAATATAAAAATTGATTCAAGCCTAGCTACGGGTGCATAAGTTTCATCAAAGTCCAAACCTTTGACTTGTGAATAACTTTTGACCACAAGTTGGGCTTTGTTTCTTGTCACCACACCATGCTCATCTTGCTTGTTGCGGAATACCCATTTGGTACCTACAACATTTTGATTAGGACGTGGAACCAAATGCCATACCTCATTCCTCGTAAAGTTGTTGAGCTCCTCTTGCATTGCCAGCACCCAATCCAGATCTCTTAATGCATCCTCTATCCTGTATGGCTCAATAGAGGAAACAAAAGAATAATGCTCACAGAAATGTGCAACTCGAGATCTAGTGGTTACCCCCTTATGGATGTCACCAAGGATGGAGTTGACGAGGTGATCTCGTTGAATTGCTTGGTGGACTCTTGGGTGTGGCGGTCTTTGACCCTGTATTTCTTGTTCATCTTCCTTGTCTTTATCATCATCTCCCCCTTGATCATTATCCTTCTCTTGAGGTGGCTCATCCTCTTGATCTTCATCTTCATCATTTTGAGCCTGATCCTTGTCTTGAGTTGGTGGAGATGCTTGGTTGGAAGATGACGGTTGATCTTGTGCTTGTGGAGGCTCTTCGGATTCCTTAGGACACACATCCCCAATGGACATGTTCCTTAGCGCGACGCATGGTGCCTCTTCATCATCTAACTCATCAAGATCAACTTGCTCCACTTGGGAGCCATTAGTCTCATCAAACACAATGTCACAAGAAACCTCAACTAATCTAGTGGATTTGTTGAGGACTCTATATGCCCTTGTGTTTGAGTCATATCCTAGTAAAAAGCCTTCTACAACCTTAGGAGCAAATTTAGATTTTCTACCTCTCTTAATAAGAATAAAACATTTGGGCTTTTACCAGTGAGGAGTTCATATGATGTCTTCTTGAGGATTCGATGAAGATACAGCCGGTTGATGGAGTAGCAGGCAGTGTTAATCGCCTCGGCCCAAAACCGGTCTGGTGTCTTGTATTCATCAAGCATGGTTCTTGCCATATCCAGTAGAGTTCGATTCTTCCTCTCCTCTACACCATTTTGTTGAGGTGTGTAGGGAGAAGAGAACTCATGCTTGATGCCATCCTCCTCAAGAAATCCTTCAATTTGTGAATTCTTGAACTCTGTCCCATTATCGCTTCTTATCTTTTTGATCCTTAACAATAACTCGTTTTGAGCCCGTCTTAAGAATCCTTTTAAGGTCTCTTGGGTTTGAGATTTTCCTGCAAAAAGAACATCCAAGTGAAGCGAGAATAATCATCCACAATAACTAGACAGTACTTACTCCCGCCGATGCTTATGCAAGCGATCGGGGCGAATAAATCCATGTGGAGTAGCTTGAGTGGCCTGTCTGTTGTCATAATGTTCTTGTGTGGATGATGGACTCCAACTTGCATAAGCATCGCAACATGGGCAAGTCGGCGATGCTAACCCTGTCTTTCTCAAAATGAACATTTGTTAGTCCTAAAATGTGTTCTCCCTTTAGAAGCTTGTGAAGATTCTTCATCCCAACATGGGCAAGTCGGTGATGCTAGAGCCAACCCATATTAGTCTTAGCAATTAAGCAAGTGTCTAGTTCAGCTTGACTAAAATCAACTAAGTATAGCTGACCCTCTAGCACTCCCTTAAAAGCTATTGAATCATCACTTCTTCTAAAGAAAGTAACACCTATATCAGTAAAAAGATAGTTGTATCCCATTTTACACAATTGAGAAACAGAAAGCAAATTGTATGTGACACCTCAGGTGTTAGTTTCGTGTTATGTCGGGAGATTTATCCCAATCTCGAATGCTCAGTGAAAATTTCTATTTCTCGCTCGCGTATGTCTCTGATTATCTAGACTATTCATTCACATTTCACTTAATTCGGAGTTATTCAGTCTCACAAAAGGCTGAATTTGGAGTCTGTTAAAAACTTTTATTCTCGGCGCGAATGCAAACTCGTTAATCAGTCCCGATTTATAAATCTCGTCTAAAGCTCATTTACTCAGACTCTCAATGGTTGTTCTTCAAACTGTGTCCAAATCCAATTTCTCGATGTTCGATCTATATATCCAAATATTTTATCTAGGTCCGTACCCTCAAGCGGAATCTCCAATGCGTTGTCCTCTAATAAATTCTTATCCGACTCGGCTTAATACATCTGTGTCCGAACCGAATTCAAAAATCAATATCGGCTATGATTTTTTTTAATCCGACTCGCTTTATCTCGATGCTGAATCCAAAGTCGATGGATCTCGATTCATTTTATTTCTACTTGTGCACGAGAATTTAATTTTCCAATCGACACCCTAATAAAATGTCTCGGTTCATTTTATTCTGTGGCCTCTCGTTCATTTGTACGTTAGTTCGCTCCGTTCCCTGCGTCAGTCTCAGCCAACAAGTGAGTGCTGCGCAAATCGGCCAACAGCTGACCACCTCCCTCCTAACCAATCGGCGTCGCCACCCTCCTCAGTCAGTCGTTGGGCACATGCTCTTGGCCAATGCCTGGCACCAGCCAACTAGCAGCAGTCGACCAAGGCCACCAATGCCGCACGTGGTCGTCGCCTTTAAACAGCAGAAGCGCTCACCCCCGTGCTGCCTTCCTTCTCTCTCGTGGGCACGTAGGAACTCTATGGCTGGCCACCAAATTCTGCGCCAATAGCCCGTGCCGCCCAATTTGACCAATGCATGGCCACGGAGTCCCTGCACCAATGGGTGATGTCGTTCCTCCCAGCCAATCACCATGTTGCATCCATTCTTTAAACGTTGCTCCCTCTCTTCTCCTTCTAGCTGAAGCGCACACTCTCCATGTCTTCTCTCCCACACGGCAGCACAACCAGAAATTCTTCCTCCCCTGCTATCCATGGCGAGCAGCAGGCAGGGAGCTCAGCTCCTCCTCTCCTCCCATGGCATCCCCTTTCTGGCAGCACGCCTCCCTGCTGGATCTCGTCCTGGTGGTCGTGATGAGCTCCTTTCCTCCAAGCCAGCCTGCAGTGAGCTCCCTTGGCCCGAGCTCGAACAGCCGGTACTCTTCCTCAACGCCGACACCCAGCCAAGCTTCGGCCGCTGGCTGCTAGTACCTCGCGCGAGCACCATCCCTGGATGCCAGGCCGCAGGCCATAGCTCCTGTGCGCTTGTCCGCAGCCAGGTTCGTGTAGCCACCGTGGAGCTCGATCAACATTCTTCCCCGCCGTGATGCACCAGATCCGAGCTCCCCTAGTGCAGGCGCCCCTTCCCCCATCAGATCCATGGCGCCACATCTCCCAGCTGGCTTCCTCTGCCCAGCGCCACCTCTTCCTTTCCCTAGGCGCGGACGAGCTCCTCTCTGCCCCTTCGACTTCCATGGCCACCGGCCCCTGTGAGCTCCCTGCTCCCTTCCATGGCGCGCCATGGCTCCTCCTCATGGCGCCCCCACTCTCTGCAGGCAAGCTGCAGCCCCTCCAGCTCCTTCCATGGCACCCAGTTCGCATGCACGGCCGGGATCCATCGGTTCCTGTGTTCCCCATGGACAGGAGCTCGACATCGGCTCCTTCCTGTGTCCCTTGCCGCAGGAGCAGTAGCTCTTCCTCCCCATGCCCGCTCCATTCCCTGCTCTTGCCGTGGACGAGCTCACCCCTGCCAGGAGCTCACCCCATTTCTCCCTAGCCGAATGCTTCCCCCTGCTGCTAGCTCTGCACCCATGGCAAGCAGCCCTCCCAGCACCAAGCTCCTCTATCGGCGCCGGCTAGGACTAGGCATAAAACCCGAGCCCGAAGCCCGTTACCCAAAACACCCGAACCCGTACCCGTTTAGCCCGATGCCCGTTACCCGAACAATTCCAACAAAACTAAATACCCGAACTAAGTTTGGGCCTAATCGGGTATTCACCTGCGCTACCCGAAGTACCCATTCTACCCGAAATTAGGCAGGCTGAGGCGCTGAGCGATAGCCACTAGCCCATTAGGCAGCCCAACAGCGCAGCGTCACAGGCGCACGCGCACAGCGGCACAGCCCATGCCCCAGTTCCCCAATCCCCACAACCCTAGCTCCTAGGCAGCACAGGCGCATAACCCTAGCTCCCAGGGCGTCCTCCGCCGACCGGTCGACCGCCACCGACGGCGTCCTCCACTCCTTCTCCAGACCTCCAGGCTCTAGTCTGGCTCCTCCCAGGCTCCCAGCCTCCCAGCTCCCAGGCCCCAGCACGGCAGGCGGCAGCACCGCAGTGCGCGGCTGCGCGCAGACGCGCTGGGCGCAGTCCTCCACTCCTCTCTCCTCCAGGCAGCACGGCAGACGCACAGGGCGCAGGGCGCAGCACGCCAGTCGCCAGCACGGCAGCACCAGCACGCGCAGTCGGCCTCGGCCAGTCCCAGCAGTCCGCAGCAGCCACAGCCAGGAACAGGAAGGTATACAACACAACTACACATTCTTGAATCTTGTACCTGCAACTTAATATTAGGTAGTAGTGTAACTGTGTAAGTATGTAACTCTAGTATTTTGTGATTCCATTGGCATATAGATGCTAGAAATTGAGGAACACACAGATATGGAGGTTGAATCAGTTGCACTTTGTACTGAAACGTCACATATTCAGAATGTAGTTGCACCAGCATCTCAGTCATGGGATGTAATAGCTAAACAAGAGGACCTTGAGTTGACTAAGGATGGGAGTAGGAAGGAAATAGCACCGAGGTCAGATGTATGGCAACATTTTATTAAGATAAAAGATGATAAAGACATCGTTAGGCATGCCAAGTGCAAATATTGCCATCGAAATATGAAGGCAGAGGCTGGACGTCATGGCACATCTTCATTGAAGAGGCATTTGGTTGCTTGCAAACGCAATCCAAATAAGTTTAACAAAGATCCATCTCAAGGTACTCTACAAGAAACTCAACATGAAGGTGTTAGCACGTGGAGGTTTGATCAAGACACACTAAGGGTTGCTTTTGCCGAGATGGTAATAGAGGATGAGTTGCCATTTTGCTTTTGTGAGAAACCTGGATTTAGAAAGTTTATGTCCAAAGCATGCCCTCACTTTCTAGTGCCATCTAGACGAACATGTACTAGAGATGTAGTACATTGTTTCTTCCAGGAGAAAGCTAAGCTAAAGAAATTCTTCAAAGACTCCTGTCAATGGGTTTGTTTGACAACAGATGGTTGGACTTCTAAGCAACTAGATAGCTACATGACTGTGACTGCTAGCTTTATTGATGATAACTGGAAGTTCCATAAAAAAGTTATTGGTTTCTTCTTGGTTAAGGGACACAAGGGTGATGATATTGGAAAAAATGTGCTAAGATGCATGGTTGAATGGGGTTTGGAGAGAGTGATGACAATAACTGTTGATAATGCAAGTGCCAATGATACCGGTATTAGTTATTTGAGGAGGCAATTGAGTACCACTAATCTAGCTAGTGGCAAGTACTTGCACATGAGATGTGCAGCTCACATCGTTAATCTAATTGTGCACGATGGCCTAAAAGAAGTAGACCTATCAGTGAAGCGTGTTAGGGCAGCTATGAAGTACATTAGAAATGGTGGTTCAAGAATGCTCAAATTTAAGGAAATTATAGAGGAAGAGAAGCTAACCAACAATCCATATCTTAAGGCTGATGTCCCAACTAGATGGAACTCCACGTATATTATGCTTAAATCTGCAATTGTGTATGAGAAGGTGTTCACAAAACTAGCAGATGAAGACATGAGTTATGTTATGGACCTATCTGAAGGAAGGGGTGGTTTTGGTCATCCTGATGAGATAGATTGGGAAAACGCAAGGAAGATGGCAGAATTTTTAGAGCACTTTTATGATTTGACTGTTCGTGTCTCTACAACTCTCCATGTCACTGCACATACATTTTTTTCATGAAATTGGAGAAGTGCATGCATTGATTCAATCATGGATGGACAGTACAGATGATTTGCAAACACTGATGGGAATCAGAATGAAAGAAAAATTTGACAAATATTGGGGACTTTGGAACAGTAGCAATGAACATGACAAGGAGATGGAGAAGGGGAGGGGGAAGGCAAAGGAGAAGGAGAACTTGAATTTACTAATTTTTATTGCTGGTTGTCTTGATCCAAGATACAAGCTATCTTTGTATACCAAGATAACCATTGAAGAGATATTTGGCGAGGAAAGGGGACAACTAGTTTGGGAAGCAATTAACACTTGCCTTCATGATTTGTTCGAAGAGTATATGAAAATGTATTCTTCAAGTGAGGATACAACTAATGTAAGTGACCCAATAACATCAAAGCAAGGTAGAGGTAGACGAGGGAAGCTGAAGGAAATCGTTGCTAAGAAGATGAGGCTAGGCATTGGTTCAAGCAACAACACTAAGTCTGAACTTGACAAATATCTTTCTGAAGAAACTAAGGACACAGAAATGAAGCTTGATCTCCTAGTATGGTGGAAGGCATCTGAGCAGAGATTTCCAATACTGGCCAAGATGGCCCGTGATGTGCTTGCTATACCAATCTCAACTGTAGCATCAGAGTCGGCATTTAGCACAAGTGGGCGCATTTTAGATGACTTCCGCAGCTCCCTTACTCCATTCATGCTTGAAGCTCTAGTATGTGCACAAGATTGGTTGAGGTGGTCAATACCTATTGATATTGAAGAAAACCTTGAAGAATTAACCATGCTAGAAAAAGGTCTATCATTCCTTATTTTTTCATTATTATTCAATGGTTCATTGCATATCAACATATGTGAACCAGACAATGCTGCATCTCATTGCAGAACTAAAAGAAGAATTTGGCGATAAAGGAAAAGGAAAACAAGAAGCAACAACAACAACAGGAACAGGAACATGAAGCAACACCATCCCTGGAACATCTACATCTTAGTTCATGCTGCTGGCAGCTGGTATAGTATTTACTTCATTTGTTTTTTTGGTTGCTGCCTTGCTAGTTGTCCTGCTGGCAGCTGGTAATCTGGTATAGTGTTCATGCTTAATTCTGGGTTTTTACTGCTTTAGTGCAGACTGCAGACCTGGGCTAGTTTGGTATAGTGTTTAGTTCTGCTTGCTAGTAGTTCATGCTTGCTAGTTTGGTATAGTGTTCTGCTACTCTGCTGCTACCATGATCTACTACTCTGCTACTCTGCTGCTAGTCTGGTATAGTAGTCCACAGTCTGCTACTCTGCTTGCTAGTTTGCTAGTAGTTCATGCTTGCTAGTTTCGAACATCTACATTCTTAGTTCATGCTTGCTAGTTTGGATAATGCTTCATATGGCCCACAGTCTACTACTCTGCTTCATATAGCTACTGCCTGCTTTAGCTGGTGTTTACTTATTCTCTAATGCTTTAATTTCTACTGCTTTAGTGCAGACTGCAGACCTGGGCACGTTGACTGCACTACTGCAGACCTGAGCACGTTGGCGGCTGGCGCGTTGCTTTGCTGTTGGCTTCTATGGATCTTCATTGACAACTGAATGAGCTGCGGACCTGGGCAGTGGGCACGTTGGCGACTGGCGTTCGTCCTAGTTGCTGGCTTCCATGGATCTTCGTTGAGCTGTTGGCTTTTGCTGCCTGCTGGGCTGCTGGCCATATGAACTGTTGGGTGTTGGCTGTAGGAGTAGGACTGGGCGTTAGCACAAAGCTGTTGGCGACTGGCGTTTAATTTCTGTTGGGCGTTTAGCACAAAGCTGTTGGGTGTCCATGGATCTTCATCCTAGTTGGCTGTTAGCACAAAGCTGCTGGAGTTTAATTTCTATTGCGTTGCGTTGCGTTGCTTTGGAACAGTAGCAGTTTACTTAATAATTACCTTCTGTGGATCTTCTATGGATCTTAGTTAAAATTTATGTAACAATAGTACTTTGTCTTAGTTTTCTTGTGTGCGTTGTGGACTTGTGCAAGTTATTAAACTCTAGTATTTTGTGATTCCATTGTCATATAGATGTCTTGTACTCTTGTAGTCTTGTGTATGATTTATAATACCGGGTACCCGAATTTTACCCAAACCCAAACCCGAAATTGCGGGTACCCGAAATTGCGGGTACCTGGAAGTTTGGGTACGAGTATGGGTTCTACTGTTGACAACCCGAAATTTAAAAAACCCAAAAAAACCCGACCCGAAATTTCGGGTAAACCCGAACGCCCAGTCCTAGCGCCGGCCCACAACAGCAGGAAGCCTCCCATGGTGTTTGTTTCCCCAACGCTCGCCCCGTCAACAGCCGCGACGCCAGTTCGCGCAGCCACGTGGACCTCCTTTGCATCGTGCCCTCGGCGTGCTCGACGTAATGCCACAGCAAGCAGCAACAGCGATGCCCTTCGCTGTGTCGCGCTCGCCAAGTCGGGCCTCACGCCGTCGATCTGCGCAGCGCCTGCGCGTCGTCATCGGAACCCGTGGTGAGACCCGCTGTCCCATGCTTTTCGTGTTCGATTAAAAGGTCGCACCAATGAATCACATAATAAATTGTGCCGTGCTCGCAGCCCTTGTCGACATCACGCCTTGCGCATCGCTCGTCGACAAAGAGCCCAAACTAATGGCATGCATGCGCGACACGAGTCGGCCAAGTTGTTTGCCTTGAATGATTCACGATTTGTTTTATTTACATATTTTGTCGATGATGTGCATGTGGTTATATGTGTGTGAAAGTATAATTGTATGAATGGACGCGTATAGAGAAGAAAATGAAATCGAAAAGAACTCGAGTATTTTTATTTTGATAGGAGAATATGCGATGAGTTGTTTGATGCGAAAACTAAGTTACAAAATGCGGATTATGTTTTGAGAAATGCGTCGATATGTGTTTATGTGAAAAGTATATTTGTTTTATGCAATGTGATGGAATTCGTGATTATATCGGGAGTATATTTATTAATGTGACGAGTAGTTTAGAAAATGCTAGTGCGTGGAGGATGAATTATTAAGACATGAGTGTCAGAGTTCATATATTAGTGTTACGCTACGATGATCGAAGTGTCTCGAGTGTACGTCACCATATGGTTGTATGCGAGACGAGGTTATGCGCATGATGAGTTTAGTAAAATCCATCGGTGTCACTAGTGTTAAGTTGAGGTTTATTTGCGCATGGAAAGTAATAATGTGTTTAATAATTAGAACTCTTAGTCGATAGTAGAAATTGTTTTGGTTTATATAGACAGGTGGTGACATGCCAAAGTAGTCATCGCTTTCTCTATATTCATAAGTCAAGTCGAGACGATGCATATTATGCGTTCGATAAATTAGGCTTCGCATATAGTGTATGATTGTGCTCACGATTTCGAGCGGACACTCCAAGTAAGTCAAGTAGGTTTGTGATACAAGTGTGTAATGGAGTTAGTGTTTTAGGATAATTATTGAAATACTCGGTTCGTATGATAAACATGTATGCTTTCATGATTTGGGAATTAAATGCATGGTGATTGCGATTTGGAGATTAGTGGTTTACAATTCGTATCGATTGGTCGATGTGCAAAAATACTTGTGAGTATGTGTCTTTATAAAAATGCTGTAATGTATGTAGTGACAGGCAAACCTACGTGTATGTTATTTAGCGGGCTATGTCGTTGCTCTAGTTAGCCGACCTGTCAGATGGTTTGGTTAAGCACATAATCATGATAAATTGCTTGTTATAATCTAAATGTGTATGGTTATGGTCGTGGATGAAAAGTAGTAATGTTCATGTGATGTCTAAGTTAAATTGCAAATTAGTGTGTGAAAGGCGCATCGATAAACATATATGTACCGGGTAAGATTATTGTGGTAGGTGCGTTGTAAATTGTGTATGGTAATTCTAGCGCACAAAATAACATGTATAAAATTAGTAAGTCTACTTGATGGTCCTAATTTGAGTGTTCTAACTCTAACAGATGGTAAAATATTAGAATGGTTCAAGTCTCTAGAGCAGGGCAATTTTTGAAGTGAATAGGAGCTGAATTTTATTGGTTGTTGTTTTGGGCTGCACGCACTGTTTTCGTCGTGCTGTTTATTTAGTGAATTAAATCATGTTTTCTATAGAAAAGCCATATAGAAAAGTTGTAGATAACTTTATTATCTTACTTGTGTTAAAATTTGACAGTCATACGTCTGATCGTTTAGAAATTGTGCTTTTCACAAATTCAGTGACTGAATCTGTCCACTTTCTGTACAGATTTCAGAAATTGAATTGTTTGCTTAAGTTAATTTTACAATCTGTTCATGGTCATTATAAGAAAGTTGTAGATGCTTTTCTTATCTTCCTTGTGTTAAATTTCATAACCATAGACCTGATAGATCAAGAGTTATGAATTTTACAAAACGGTTGTTGTGTTCTGTCCACTGACAGAACAGATTTCGAAAACTGAATTGTTTGATTCAGTTCAACATAGAATCACTTCTTGGTGATTATAAAAAGTTATGTAGTACTTTTGCTATGCTTTCCAAAAAGTCTTGGATCACTCTTTTTGGTGATCTGAAGATTAAGTTATGGATGTTTAAAGTGTGAAGACTGAATCTGTCTAGTTCTGGATAGCAAAGCCTTCTAATGTCTTTTATCCTAAATTGCATAATGAATCACCTTGAGATGTTTATAAATGTTTTGCTGGAAATTTCATTATCTTTCTAGAAAATCTGGGATCACCTGAATTGGGTGCATAAATATCTAGTTATGGATTTTTAGGGTCAAAAGTCTGAATCTGTCCAAATCTGGACAGAGCTGCTGTGTTTACACAATTCGACCTTGCTAAGAGCCTAATCATGCTGAGGTAAAAATACCAAAGTTGTAGAACACTTTTTAAGCTTTCCAGAAAGTCCTAGTTTGATAATTTTGAACTAATATTGAAGAGTTATGATTAAAACGGGCAACGACTGTGTTGCTGTCCAAAAATCTGCAAGTGCACATTTGAGTGTTTGGTTCACCTTTTTTGCTAAAAATATTTGGTTAGCACCTAATTAGTGTGGACTTGCTATGGCTAAGTTTGAGATAACATATGTGTCCTGTTTTATATGTTTCTTTCTCTAGTTGATTGTGATGTCGTATTGTGTTGCGTAAGTATCTAAAATGTTGTCGTCTTTTTGATGGTGTTAATGATGAACGCCGATAACGTATGACTAGCTAGCGCTTGCGTATAGTTGTTGCAGTGTCTTACTAATTAATGTTTAGTTCTCTACCGTCTATTTTAGGATTGTCTTGTGATATATTTCATCATATTCATGCATATGCATCTTGTATCTCATTTAGGACCGAGAGATGATGATCGTGCAAGTGATGTGGTGCCAACCACAAGATGCAGTTGGTGGACGATCCAAAGAAGGATGAACTTAACCAGTGGATGCTCGCCAAGTGAGTATCCCCAGCAAACACTATCTAAGTGTTAAATTCTAGGCAAGCCCCGGTTATATGCATAACCATTTATATATGCTATTTTACAACACTTAATGTTTGTAGGTTTGTAATGTGCACTTAAGTGTAGGAGTTGGTTGAAACCCTAGTTGCATGAACTCAGGATTCCTTTGAGATGGATACTAATATGCTAGGTCGAGTAGCTGCTATGCTAAATCAGGATCACGGTAGAAGTCGAGTGATTTTTCTAGCACTCGCATGAGGTCAGGAATTGGTTGTATTCATTTTGATAACAGAATGATGATGGTCTGTGGACACGGATCCATGGGGATGTGTTGTCTATGAGACGAAATTGGAATAAGGATTAACATGCGGACGTTTGAACGTACTAAACACATGTCGGGAAATATGGTAACCGGTAAACCTATTACCTGAGTGAAGCTGGGCGCGGACTTTACCCCTCACTTGTCCTGAGACTGGGTCTCCCATTCTAGATATGGTGGTGTCGGCGTCTCGGACCCGTGGGGTCCCTTGGACTGACCAGTGAAATCGCTGCGTGTCCTTGCCCAGATGGGTTGGCACGGGATGAAACACAAGAGGTGGGACAAGCCTTGTATTATCCTGCACCAGGGGTGCCGCTCGCAGTAGGGGTTACAAGCGCGTCGCGTGAGAGAGGGAGGGACACAGAGTTCGTCCGCCGCTTCCCTCGCGCGAACCCCCCTCAGGGTAGCCCTGGACCTCCCTTTTATAGAGGCAAGGAGAGAGTCCAGACGTACAACGGGGGGCATAGCTATGCGCTAACGTGTCCGGCAGTGGAGTGCCTAAGCCCTGTGTACATGCCAACGTGGCCGTTGGGGGAGAGCTTAGGCCCTGTACATGTGATGGCGTGGCCGCCGGAGGAGCGCCTGAGTCCTATAGGAGCACAGCTGGCAGCAAGGCAAGGATCCTGCTGACGTCTCCTTGCTGTCGTAAGGGGCTGAGAGCCACCGGCATCATGGTGCACGCGGGGCACCATCATTACCCGTCGCCGGGGTAAGCCAGATGGGACGCCGGTCTTGTTCCTTGTAGCCTGAGCAGGCTAGGAATAGGGATATGATGCATCCCCTATTAGCGAGGTCAGTCCGAGCCCAAGGTCGGTCGAGGCAGAGACTTCTCTTGAGGCCGAGGCCAGGGTCGGGCGAGGACGCGATTCCTCCCGACACTGGGGTCGAGGCCGAGTCCGGGGGTCAGGCGAGGCGGAGACCTCCTCCTGAGGCCGGAGCCTGAGGTCGGGCGAGGCAGAAACCTCCTCCCGAGGCCAGAGCATGAGGTCGGGCGAGGCGGAGCTTCCTGTTGCGCCCGAGGCTGAACTCGGTGGTTGATCATGACTTGTTGTCAGTCGTTGCCGGGGTGGCTGACACGACAATCGGAGCGGAGCGAGCGGCGCTGTTTTCCTGTCATATCGGACAGTAAAGAAGAGGGGCGAAGTGACTGTGGTCACTTCGGCCTGCCCGTCTGAGGCGCATGTGTCAGGATACGGCGTTAGGCATCCCCTGCATTTAATGCGCCTGCGAAGTGGTCGGTTGGTGAGGCGGTCTGGCCAAGGTTGCTTCACAACGAAGCCTACCCGAGCCGGGCCTCGAGAGTGCCGAGGGGGCGCTCGCTGCCTGAGGAGGCCCTTGGGCGAGACGTGAACTCGTCTGGGACTACTGTTCCAACCCGAGGCTGGGCTCGGGTGAGATCGCGTCCCTCGGGTAGATGAAGTCTTGGCTTGAACCCCACCCGTCATTTGGTCTGAGGGTGTTTACCAGCCATGATTACGAGCGTTAGGGGTACCCCTAATTATGGTACCTGACAGTAGCCCCCGAGCCTCGAACGGAGTGATGGTACTCGCTTGGAGGCTTTTGCCGCATTTTCAGTGAGGGGACCGGCCTTTCTCGGTTTTTGCCTTGTTCTAGTGGGTGCGCGTGAGCGCACCCGCCGGGTGTAGCCCCTGAGGCCTCGGAGGAGTGGTTTGACTCCTCTGAGGTCTGAATGCTTTTCGTGGTGCTTCGGCCGGTCTGATCGTTCCCTCATGCAGCCCGGCCATAGCCCAGGTGCGTGGTTGGGTTCCAAGTTATCAAGCTGGTTTGTTGACGCTGTCAACAGTTTTGGGTGTTGCCGGGTGCGAGAGCAGCCCCCGAGCCTCTGCACGGAGCGAGAGGACGATCAAGGACTTTCTCGACTTTTATTATACGCCCCTGCATCGCCTTTCCGCAAGGAGGACGGGGGGAAAGCGCCATGTTTCCCTCGGAGGGCGCCGAACATGGTGTTTCCAGTGAGCTGCTAACGGGTGATCCGAGTGGACGCCCGTGCCCCATTCGTTAGGGGTCGGCTGGTGGCCTAGAGGCACGCTCCAAAAGTACCTGCGGGTGATTTGCCGGACCCAGACCCCTTCGACAGGGTCCGAGGGCTCGATGCCTCCCTCCGGTGGGATTCCGTTACAAATCGTTCCCGCCGGTCTCGGAAATGTCCTAGCGTACCTCGGGAGTGTAGCCCGAGCCTCGGCTATGTATCGAATGTACCCAGAGTCATCCCTCACTCTGTGTGCTCTGGGGCAACTGTCGAACCCTTCCGAGGAGCCAGCCTACGAACCCCTGATCAGTAGTGGGCACAGAGACCGAGCGCTCTGGGGCGGCTGTCGAACCCTTCCGAGGGGCCAGCCTTCGAACCCCTGATCAGTAATGGGCTTGAAGTCCGAGTGCTCTAGGGCGGCTGTCCAAACCCTTCCGAGGGGCCAGCCTTCGCACCCCTGATGAGTAGGAGGGCTCGGGGCCCGCTTCCTTCACCGGGAAGGATCCTTTCCACAACAACCCCTTTCCTGGTCCCTGTAGCAAGAGAGAGAGAGGAGGAGGGGAAGGATATGAATTTAAATAAGGTAGCGCACCTTTTTTGACGCGGTCATTATGACGAAGGTGAAACTTTGCCTGCTTCGCCTGCCAAAGGTGTCGCTTGCCCTGCCGCAAAGTTAATGCGACGGGACGGGTGGTTCGCGGGGCAGCCGTTGTGCACGCGCGAGTCGTTCGAGGAACGAGCGTTTCGTCTTTGAGTTTGAACTTCACGGCGGGTTCGGGCGAAGTGTTGAACAGGTCTTGCCCAGGCCTTTATATACCCGGAAGAGGGACCGGTTGTGGTTCTTTACTCTGTTGCTCGCCTCCTGCTTTGGTTTTCGCAACCTAAGGGAATAGCCAGAGAAAGAAAACCGCGTACCTTGTCCGCTCCGCCGCCACCCCCCGTCGTTTGGCGATGGCCGACCGGGTGACTGTCGTTCTGCCGCGCGACCCGTGGCCTTTTTCCATCGTCACAGTGGATGATCTGGAGGCCCTTGTCACCGATGGTTTGCTCTATCCCCTCTCCGGTGACCGCAGCCGGAGTGGATGGTCCCTCCGAGCGGGGCTGACCCGACCCCGCCGCCGGGGTATGTGCTGAGCTTCGTCTCCTTCCATGAGCGGGGGTTCGGAGCGCCAACAAGCCGTTTCATGCGGGTGCTCCTGCATTACTATGGGGTGGAGCTGCACAACTTCAATCCCAACTCCATTGCGCAAGCGGCCATCTTCGCGGCGGTTTGCGAAGGCTTTTTGGGGATTGACCCCCACTGGGATCTGTGGACCCATCTCTTCTCCGTGGAGCTTTTTGCCTTGACGATGGGGGAGAAGAAGGTTCGTATGGCGGTGCGGGACGACGGCTGCACCCTCCAGTTGAGGCAGGCGCGCACACAGCAGTACATCCCCGCCATCCTTGTGTCTTCGAACAAGGGGTGGCAGCGCCGGTGGTTTTACCTCCGGAATGACGATGGAAGGCTCCCGTCGTTTTCTCAACGAGTGGTGACTGCTCCCAGCATCAATTGGCGCTATGGGACCGCGCGCGAGAAACAGGAGAAACTCCAGCCCCTTTTGGAGGCCTTGCAAGAGTTACGAGATGGGGGGCTCACCGCCGCGGGGGTGGTCGCCGCCATCCATCGCTGGAGGGTGCTTCCCTTGGTAGAGCGGCGGTTGCCGCTTTTGGAGATGATGCCGGGGGTCGACTTGGAGGGTTCGCAGATGTCCTCGGTCCACCTCTCTGCTGATGACCTTCGCAGGCGGGTAGCGGGCACGGTGGGGAGGCTGGAAGCCGGCGCCCTTACCTAGCCCTTGATGTGTCTCGAGCGTGGGTGCTTGTCCCTGGTGAGTGTCCGCTCCTTCTCCTATCTTGTGTCAGGTTGCCTTTGATTCTCCCAGTCGGGATTTCCTCTCGTCTCCAGGAGTTGGGGTGTTACAAGCCTTCCTTGCCACCGGTCCCAGAGGACGCGGTGGACTGAGCCGCATGGAGGGTCACTACGGAGAAGAAGAAGGAGAAGAAGGACGCGAAAAAGGCTCGGGCTCACGAGCGGATGCGGGCTCGGGACGCCTTGGAGAGGCGCCGTCGGAGGCAGGAGAGGGACGGGCTCCCGAGGGAGCCGTCGCCGGAGACGCCTGACGACGATGATGACGACGATGATGACGAAGATGACGACATGGTGGCCCGCCTTGGCCTCAGCCCAGATCTGAGGCTGGGCCAGGGGTCGTCGAGCCAGCCCCCGAGTGGGCTGGCACCATCGATATCTGGGGCCGGGACATCAGGGTCCCGGTCCGAAGAGCAGGGGCATGCTGAGGGGGTACTTGACCCCTTGGCCGAGGTAGTTGAGGTGACCCCGGGGAGTCAGGCCGACCCGCCTATCCCCTGAGAGCAGTCGCCCATACTGGCCGCACTGGAGGTTGATCCTCAGGCCATCGTGTCGTCGCATGGGCAGGTCGTCCCTTCGGCGCCCCGGGCGCCCAAAGTGGGAACGACGCTGAAGCTGGCAGCGAGGCAAACCTCGGCGGCGCCTGCCGGGACCGAGGCCCAAGGGGCCTCCCCGCAGGCATGGTTGGCCTTGGTCCGGAGCGGGTAAGTATCTGAGGATACCTATGTCCTGGCTCCTTCCTCGTGTGTCCTGATCCTACTTTACCTTTTCCTCCCAGCAAACGGAGGCACCTGTTCAGCCAGTCTGGCTCCCAGGAAGGCCCTTAAGACGGTGCCGGCTTCTGCAGCCAGTGCCGCACCGCGCCACACCGGTCGGCCGGCCTCCTCACAAGATGCCCCCAAGCGGGGGGCCCAGGCGGCACGAGTTGCCATGGGGCGAGTTCCCTAGGCTGACCCCTCCGTCGAGGCGGCCGTCATGTCGGGGGAGACTGCTGGCGCGGCCGTGGCCTTGAGCCCACCTGACGTGTTGTCGGTGCCGGCACCAGCTTCTTCCCGGGCTGTTGCCGTTCTGCCCATGGAGCCACCCGTCGCCGCTGATTCTGAGATGGTTGAGGTGCCGCTGCTCGAGGTCGGTGATTGGAAGCCCGCCTCGTTAGCCAAGGGGGTACCCGATGCGTCGACTGCAGGGGGTCCCGACGCCTTGGAGGAGGGGGTAAAGAACCGTGGCCCGTCTTAGGGAGCGGCGACCTCATCCCCGCGCGGCGTGATCCCAATGAGCGGCGCGGGCGGGCGCTCCGGTTCTGGACCCGCGGCGCCCCGAAACCCCTCTTCGTCCTTGACGACGACCGGGAGGAGCAGTCTCGGGATGAGCTCCGTGAGTATGCCGAGGCGGCGATGGGGTCTATTCGGTCGACCATGGAGATCCTTTCTAGGGACGTTCCCAGGATCCTCCAGGTTAGGATTTCAGGCATACCTTTCGCGTGACCAGGGCATTCTTTGTGACGCCCTGCTTCCCTTCCTCAGGATCTGACGGATCTGAGCACCGCCAAATCGTCGTTCATCCGCCTTGAGGTCGACGTCTGGGGTTCGCTGTGGTTCCTGAGGGCCGCGCTTACCGAGGCTACCGAACGCCTCGCCCAACAGAGTGCCGAGGCGGCAGATCTTTGGTTGCTCTATGATGAGCTGGGGGTGGAGGCAGTGGCGGCACGCGCAGAGGCGCAGCAGCGGCAGCTGGAGCTTGGCCAGGTCATCGGCGAGCGGGACCTATCTCGGAACCAGGCCGCTGAGGCTGAAAGCCGGGCTGAGGCCCTTGGGGGCCAGCTAGCCGAGGTGTCTGCTCGAGCCGGAGCCCTTGCGGAGGACCTGGCCACGGCCGTCGGGTCTGCCCAGTCGGCCCAAGCCGTAGCCTCGGAGCAGCGTGCCCGGGCTGAAGGTATGTTTTGGCCACTTTGTGACTTCGATCTTCATTCTTCAACTCGTGTCTGAAGAATTCTGTTTGACTGTTTGCAGAGTTCGAGTCAGCCCTCAACGAGTCCGCCAAGGCACTTGCCCGGGCGGCTGAGTGGAAGGAGGCCGACCGCGTGGCCATGTCTGAAGCTATCTCTGTAACACCCCTGGTGTTACTGCAACTAAAACTTGAGCATGGCATCATAAACATTGGCATTGCATATGTTTGACACCCCTAGAGTGCATTCACTAGGTAAAAATTTCAAACAAGTTGTATTGTTATAGCATTTTGCAAATAGAACCGTTGATAGGGAGCTTAACCCTAAATAGGGATTAAAGGGGGTAAAACCTAACCCAAATTGAGAAAACCTAAAAGCTTTAGGGGAATAGTCATAAAATGTTCCCAAGAATGAACATGAATCACATTTATACCCCTGAGATACCAAAAACCCCATTTGAACCCTGGAAAACCCTAAGTCCAAACCCTAGGGGCTTATGTGCAAAACAATGCACATTTGGACTAAAGTGTAAAAACTACTATGTTAAAGCATATAAAGTCACATGGTTCACATTTGGGAAGATTTACAAGCCAAACCCTAAGTTTTGGGATTCATTTGCAAAAAGGACCCCAATAGAGATTTCACTCTAAGTCTGAATTTCAGATTTGTGGGCTCAACTTTTGAGCCTTGTAACTTTCAAACTCTGGGGTCTTTGCCCTATGTCACCACATCAAAGTTGTAGACCAATCATAGGAGAACAACTTTGCTTAAGAATGTGAGCACAGTTGTTAAGAATAAATTGAAGATAATTAAGCTCAAGGTCGGGCTGTCAGGCAATCCCTGGACTGAATTTTCAGTAGCAGTGTGATGGGGTGAACTTTGAGCTCGATTTTGAATGTGATTCAGTGACTATTTGATGGTAAGCATTATGGCAAAGTTGAAGATGGATTATAGGTATATAACTTTGATGCAGAAAGTTGACTTAGCCACCACATAAAAATTGGAGAAAATCAACCCCAAACATGGACTGACAGGCTGTCTGATGGAGCTGGCCATGGTACAGTGTCCTGATGGATCAGATCGCCAGCGGTAGAAAAATCTCACCGCCGGTAACTCCCCGCCGTGACGCGCCGCCGCCGTCCGGATTCACGCGCGATAAGAAATGGATAGAGTCAGAGTTAAACAGCGCATACGTGGCACCTTACTCCAAGTCCAGCCGGAGACCTCACCGGCGGCCACCGAGACCTGCGAATTCCGCCGTGGTGGCGCTCATACCGTAATTCTTCCTCACTGTACTTTCTACTGACGTGGTCGACATGCGCTTGCGATACTATCCTCGGCCGAGAGGTGATCGCCGGACCTCCGCGGCTATAAATAGCCCCCTGGATCACGGCAAGGCTCGGTCATCACACACACCAGTGAACCAAATCGAAGTCAAATTCGCGCTGCCCTCTCCACCTTCGCCCAATTTGATTGCGCACGGTGAAAGCATAGCCTCTTACGGTCCTATAGCCCCGATCCCATCTCCCAATTTTGCCCAGAGCCGCCGCGACCCCAGTTTCCCCCTTTTCTGTATCCAGCAAGCACAAAACTCTGCGCTCCGTGGCCAGATCACCCTGGTAAGGCTCTGCCTAAATCGAATGTTGTTTCTACAACTCTGTACGCTTGTGAAGCTCACCGTGGCGCCCGATTACTTAATCCAGCTGTAGTTAAGCGGGAACGCGTGCCCGTGGTCACGATTTCCGCCGTGCACGTGGACAGGCCGTTCTCAGTGCGTTCGTGTCAAATTGATGCATGTTCCGAGGTCCCTGTTAGTTGGTAATGCCTTTCCGATCGCTAGCCGTAGCAGCCAATACCAGCCATGACCAGTACGGGTTGTGCCAGGATCCGCGTGCACGCCGTGGCCAAGGGTACTCGTGGGGAAGAAAAGAAAGTGGAGGGACTTTTCCGTAAGCTGTCAGTGACCCTAGGTAACAGTGAAGAAACCTGTTCCCAGTTACTGAAAACCCCGAGGGCTTTTCCGCAAATCCGCCAGCGCGCGCGGACGCGCGAGGGCGCGCTCCCTCTGTTCGCTGTACTGTTGGGCTACCTGGGCCAGAAACGGCCCATCACTATTTAAATCTTTTCTTTTTCTTTTTCAGAAGAGCTTTAAAAATCTGTTATAAATTGTAAAAAAATCCTAAAATTGTCAAACCAATTTTCCTAGACTTCTTATTTTCCATAGTATTTAATAAAAATAGTTTCATGATTTTTAGATTAAATAAGGAATTTTGAGGCATTTAAACTAACTTAAACCATTAGTTCTGGATTTTTAGAAAATAAATGATAATTCCAAAAATGTCCAAACTTTTTATATGAGCTCTACACATTAGTTAGGGGCCATGAGTAGAATTTGGTTTGATTTGGACCTTGTTGATAACTAGAACCCAAAACCCCCACCCCTGCCATGTGAACTCCTTTACTGACTCCGGAAACCCTAAGTTCTCGGAGTTCCGTGAAGGAAAATTGTATTCAAGACCTTAGATAATAAATTCTTATTATCATTGCACTCTCATGAGCATTACATGGCATCCATTCTTATATACACATATGTATGATTATGTTTAGAAAACGAAGAAGAGATCGAAGTGACTGAAGAGAAGGCACCACCACCTTTGGAATCTCAGGCAGGGACTTGTCTCTACTTTGACATCTGCGGGCCCGAGCCTGACTCACCTACTAACGAAGGCAAGCCCCGGTGCATTTGCCACCTTCCTTGATGTTTTTTTTTTAAAAAAATCTTTCTCACTTGATTGAGGCATTAGGTAATAGGAGTTGAATGCTTAAACAATTCCTGCATTACCTTCCTTGAACTTGATTATCTTCCTTGAAACCCTGTTTTCACAAAAGGTTTTTACTATGCTTAGTATTGCTCTAGCAAAACAAAAGGTTTTGATTTACAAAAGATGATTGGCAAAGTGGGAAGGATGTTTTTGAAAATAAAACTTGATGGTGGATCCATCATGGCCGTGATGGGTTCAACATCGGAAAAGATGTACCTCTGCCAGGTACCAAGTTTTTGGGTTTAGATGATTAAGCTGAGACCGGGCGGGTGACTTGCACGAGAAGAGAGTCTCGGTGTAGTGTCTCCATCTGAGTCGATTAAGGACCGTGTCGATGTAGGCTTGATGACCGAGGACCCTTTAACTGGTCACATGCCTCGTCATGGGTAAGCCTTGCCTCAGGCAGACTAAGGCCAGAATAAGATAACACGGAATGGGCGTGGAGCGGTGGCGAGAGTAGCGTGTACCCTCCGTGGCAAGAGGCTGGACATTGGTGTATCTGTGCTCTCGGTTTGCGTGAACCTGATCTGGTCTTAAGAACCCCGGTGGCGGGTTGACATATGCAAGGGTTAAGTGCTACATATGTCGTGTGATTGGAGATCCTCAGCAAAGTATAATCGATTCGGATCGCCGTACCTTCGTGGTTATGAAGACTTGGTCACTGACCTATACGTAGAATTCCACTAAAGATAAAGGATGGATTAAGAAATTGGCTAGTTCAGGAAAAGTGCTTGAACCAGGGTAGCAAGAACTCTAGATATAGGTATGTTTACCTAACTTGACAATAAAACTGGATTTTTAAGGATCCACTTTTAGTAAGCATTTATGCAAAACAGAGTCTTTGATCTTGAGATACCTTACCTTGACTCCCTTATAACCAGCATACCCTTGAGAGTCTTTTCTTTAGTCGGGTAAGACTTGCTGAGTAATTCCATACTCATGGTTTATTCCCCCATTGTTTTTAGGTGAGGAAGTAGCAAATTTTTGTTGCTTTTGTACCAAGGTGGTTCCACATGAAGAAAAACAAGAATGAAGCTGCGGGAGGACATGGTCCTCCATAAAAACTTTTGTGTAAAAACTTTTGGGGAGGAGTTTTTGCCTCCCTTGGTATTGTAATAATACTACTCAGCACTCGTTTTATAACTCTGGTCTGTAATAAGTAACTTGATCTTACTTTCTAAATAAATGTAAGTTATATAATCGCTTCCGCATTTCTATATCTCCGATGTTCTGTAATGTCTGCAAGACGGGTGAAACGTTCCTGGAAAGGTAAGAAAGAAGATACTGAACTTGTCAAGTGATTCAGGAACATCTACAGGGTTGTCTGATGTCTGTTGGACAAGGACAACTATAGGTGGGCCTAATGACTTGGGAGGTTCCGTCACAGCTGGTATCGGAGCGAAGCCTTTCTCTGTAGATATTATGTGGCATCTTCAAAAAGATTTTCTAAAGATTCGTCTAGAAAATTTCTTCCTTTCTTATCTAGTATTTCTGAAGAGTTTATCTCAAAGACCAGATAGGAAGAGTGCAATGTATAGAAGGTTGAATCAACTAAGGTTGATTCTGTAATTACACATGCATCATGCTAAGAATTATTCTAATAAAATTTCCCCCTTAGAAAAATGCCGCCGCGCAGAAGGAAGACTGCGCGAAAGCATACTAGACCAATTGGTGTACCTCATCACTAGCTTGCCTCACGGCATGAAGATAGCAGCAGCGGGAGCAATGATCCAATCGGGGATCTTGAAGCCTGAGTGAATCAGCTTCAAACGGAACTACAACGCAGGACCAGCATATGGGTCGCGGATGGCGATAGAATAAATGAATTAAGAAGCTACATCCACCGCCTGCAAGATCAGCTTGCTGATCGGGATTTAGCGCTCGACTGGGCGGTTCAGTCTCGTTCAGTGGCCTAGGCTAAGGAAGCAAAGGCTCGAGCCCGAGTCGAAGAACTTAGCTCTGCCATTGACAACCTGCAGGCATATTGCAATACCCTACATGAGGAAGTCCATGTACTGTATTCGCAACTACACCCCAGTGCACCTACGGATCCTGTCAGGTCGGAAGCCGGACCCTCGCATGTTGCGGGAGAAGCGCTTGGTGGTGAGTTGGACCTTTTTAGGCCCCATCCTTCAATGAGGCTGGTCAATGAATGGTCTCCCACACTCGACGACGAGGCTGCCAGGAGCAACCAGAAGCAGGAATAGTGGTGTAGTAGTAATAGAAGTAGTGTGTTGTATAATAGGTTGTACTATTATATGATGGGTACGTTCCTTATGGCCAATCATCCCGCAGTCATTCTCTTTGATTCTGGTGCTTCGCATACATTCATCAGCAAGAAATTTGTGGAGCAACATTGCATTTCATGCTATGAATCAAAAGAAGGGTTTAAAATTCACTCACCTGGGGGACAAATCTTTACTAGAGAAGTGGCCTATCAAGTGCCCGTAACATTGGCCGGACGGGACTTTCCTACTAATATGATCGTTCTGAAAGGCCAAGACATAGATGTCATTTTGGGCATGAATTGGTTGGCCAAACATAAAGCAACCCTCAACACTGATCAGAGAACTATCAGGTTGAGTCATAATCAAGAGGAAATTCTTTTGCCTATCCCCATTCCAACCAAAGCTACTGGCAGAGTTTATGAAGCCATTATACCAGAAATCAAGAATATTCTGGTAGTATGCGAGTTTCCCGATGTCTTTCCAGAAGATTTGTCTGGATTGCCACCTGAAAGGGATGTAGAGTTTGTAATTGAGTTGAAGCCCGGTACGGCTCCCGTATCTCGAAGATCGTACCGAATGCCTCCAAATGAGTTGGTAGAATTGAAGATTCAATTACAAGATCTACTTGAGAAAGGATTCATCCGGCCAAGCTCGTCACCATGGGGTTGTCCAGCCATATTCGTCAAGAAGAAGGATCAAACTTTACGAATGTGCGTGGATTATCGACCCCTGAATGAGGTCACTATCAAGAACAAGTACCCTCTTCCGAGGATTGACATTTTATTTGATCAACTGAACGGGGCGAGGGTATTCTCCAAGATTCATCTCAGATCGGGCTATCATCAGATCCGTATTCGGCCCGAGGATATACCAAAGACCGCGTTCACTACGCGGTATGGATTATTGGAATACTTGGTAATGTCTTTCGGATTGAAAAATGCTCCTGCCCACTTCACGTATTTGATGAACTCGGTGTTCATGCCCGAGTTGGACAAGTTCGTGGTGGTCTTCATAGACGATATTTTAATATATTCCAAGAATAAAGAGGAGCACGCCCAACATTTACGGATCATGTTAACGCGCTTGAGAGAACATCAGTTATATGCCAAGTTCAGCAAATGCGCGTTTTGGCTGGAGGAAATTCAGTTTCTGGGACATGTACTGTCTGCCGGGGGGATTGCGGTGGATCCCAGCAAAGTCAAGGACATCTTGGAGTGGAAACCCCCAACCACTGTTCATCAAGTCCGAAGTTTCCTTGGACTGGCTGGATATTACCGCCGATTTATACCAGATTTTTCTAAGCTTGTGAAGCCAATCACAAGTTTATTGAAGAATGATATTAAATTCAATTGGTCTTCTAAGTGTAATGAAGCTTTTGAACAATTGACGACATTGTTAACCACTGCTCCGGTATTGGCTCAACCGGATATCACTAAGCCCTTTGATGTGTATTGTGATGCATCAGGCAGTGGTCTCGGCTGTGTGTTAATGCAAGAAGGCCGAGTAATTGCGTATGCTTCAAGGTAGTTGCGCCGACATGAGGAGCATTATCCAACTCATGATCTGGAGCTAGCTGCTGTGGTTCATGCCCTGAAGATTTGGCGTCATTATCTGCTGGGTAATATCTGTCACATTTATATAGATCATAAAAGCTTGAAGTATATCTTCACCCAGTCAGAGTTGAACATGAGACAAAGGCGATGGCTTGAGCTTATTAAGGATTATGAACTAGAAATTCATTATCACCCAGGCAAGGCCAATGTAGTGGCAGATGCACTTAGCCGTAAGATTTCCTGTCACTGTCTTACGGTGAAGACCTCTGACAATACATTATGTCAGGAGATGGAGAAGCTAAACCTGGGAATGGTCCAACAAGGAATCCTAAGTCAACTAAAGCTTGAGTCAGTCCTCTTGCAAAGGATAATTGATGCTCAAAGGGATAATGAGGGTATGAAATACATTCGTTAGAAGATAAGGGCTGGAAAAGCCAAATGTTTCAAAAAAGATGATCAAGGCATTGTATGGTTTAATAACCGCATAGTGGTGCCGAAGAATGAAGAGGTCCGCCAGCAAATTCTTGATGAAGCACATCTTAGTCGCTATTCTATTCATCCCGGAAGCACTAAGATGTACCAAGATCTGAAACAATATTATTGGTGGACGAAAATGAAGATCGAGATTGCACGCTATGTGGCTAGATGTGACACCTCCAGACGTGTCAAGGCCATACACCTAAAAGCTGCTGGTCCATTACAGTCTCTACCAATACCAACATGGAAATGGGAAGACATAAGTATGGACTTTATTGTGGGATTGCCCAGGACCGCAAAGGGGTATGACTCTATCTGGGTTATTGTTGATCGGCTCACGAAAATTGCTCACTTTCTGCCAGTCAAGACATATTACCCGGTTCTTACCTATGCGGAATTATACATTGCTCGCATTCTCAGTTTGCACGGTGTTCCAAAAACTATAGTGTCGGATCGTGGACCACAATTCGTATCCAAATTTTGGGAAGAACTTCATAGATCCCTAGGTACTAAACTGCTCCACAGTTCGGCATATCATCCTCAAACAAGTGGACAGACTGAGAGGGTTAATCAAATACTTGAAGATATGCTGCGGGCATGTGTTCTAGACTTCTCACAGAAATGGGATGAATGTTTGCCCTTAGCGGAGTTTTCATATAATAATAGCTATCAAGAAAGTATCAAGATGGCACCCTTCGAAGCTTTATATGGACGACGATGTCGTACTCCACTAAATTGGTCTGAACCTGGTGAAAGGTACTTCTTTAAGCCTGATATGGTGAAAGAAACCGAAGAAAAGGTTCAGAAAATAATTCATAATATGAAGAAAGCCCAAGCTTGTCAAAAGAGTTATGCAGACCGACGACGACAACCCTTATACTTTCTCGTGGGAGATTATGTCTACTTGAAAGTTTCACCAATGAAGGGTGTATTGTGTTTTGGGGTTAAAGGGAAGCTTGCACCTAGGTACATTGGTCCATTCCCTGTACTTGAGCAATGTGGGCCAGTGGCATATCGACTTCAGCTCCCCAAAACCTTGTCTGTTGTACATAATGTGTTCCATGTGTCACAATTGAAGAAATGTTTTCGGGTACCAGATCGAACCGTTGAGGTGACAGATATTGTCCTTGAACCGGACTTGACATATCCTGAGCACCCTATTCGAGTCTTGGATCAAAAGGACAGGGTTACCCGGAGAAAAACTCTCAAGTTCTACAAGATACAGTGGAACCAACATTCTGAAGATGAGGCTACATGGGAAACTCAAGACTTTTTAGATAAGAATTTCCCAGGCTTTTTAGCCTCTTGTAATTTGTAAAGTGTGTATAGTTGTTGTAATAAAAGAGTAAGCCCCACACCACCCCTGCCTTGTACCAGAAATAAGGAAATAAGAATGTGACACATTTCCTTTTCCATTACTTACCCTAGGACTTTTAATCTCGGGACGAGATTCTTTTATGGGGGGAAGGATGTAACACCCTTGGTGTTACTGCAACTAAAACTTGAGCATGGCATCATAAACATTGGCATTGCATATGTTTGACACCCCTAGAGTGCATTCACTAGGTAAAAATTTCAAACAAGTTGTATTGTTATGGCATTTTGCAAATAGAACCCTGGATAGGAAACTTAACCCTAAATAGGGATTAAAGGGGGTAAAACCTAACCCAAATTGAGAAAACCTAAAAGCTTTAGGGGAATAGTCATAAAATGTTCCCAAGAATGAACTTGAATCACATTTATACCCCTGAGATACCAAAAACCCCATTTGAACCCTAGAAAACCCTAAGTCCAAACCCTAGGGGCTTATGTGCAAAACAATGCACATTTGGACTAAAGTGTAAAAACTACTATGTTAAAGCATATAAAGTCACATGGTTCACATTTGGGAAGATTTACAAGCCAAACCCTAAGTTTTGGGATTCATTTGCAAAAAGGACCCCAATAGAGATTTCACTCTAAGTCTGAATTTCAGATTTGTGGGCTCAACTTTTGAGCCTTGTAACTTTCAAACTCTAGGGTCTTTGCCCTATGTCACCACATCAAAGTTGTAGACCAATCATAGGAGAACAACTTTGCTTAAGAATGTGAGCTCAATTGTTAAGAATAAATTGAAGATAATTAAGCTCAAGGTCGGGCTGTCAGGCAATCCCTGGACTGAATTTTCAGTAGCAGTGTGATGGGGTGAACTTTGAGCTCGATTTTGAATGTGATTCGGTGACTATTTGATGGTAAGCATTGTGGAAAAGTTGAAGATGGATTATAGGTATATAACTTTGATGCAGAAAGTTGACTTAGCCACCACATAAAAATTGGAGAAAATCAACCCCAAACATGGACTGACAGGCTGTCTGATGGAGCTGGCCATGGTACAGTGTCCCGATGGGTCAGATCGCCAGCGGCAGAAAAATCTCACCGCCGGTAACTCCCCACCGTGATTCGCGCCGCCGCCATCCGGATACACGCGCGATAAGAAATGGATAGAGTCGGAGTTAAACAGCGCATACGTGGCACCTTACTCCGAGTCCAGCCGGAGACCTCACCGGCGGCCACCGAGACCTGCGAATTCCGCCGCGGTGGCGCTCATACCGTAATTCTTCCTCACTGTACTTTCTACTGACGTGGTCGACATGTGCTTGCGATACTATCCTCGGCCAAGAGGTGATCACCGGACCTCCGCAGCTATAAATAGCCCCCTGGATCACGGCAAGGCTCGGTCATCACGCACAACAGTGAACCAAATCGAAGTCAAATTCACGCTGCCCTCTCACCCTTCGCCCAAATTGATTGCGCATGGTGAAAGCACAGCCTCTTACAGTCCTATAGCCCCAATTCCATCTCCCAATTTTGCCCAGAGCCGCCGCGACCCCAGTTTCCCCCTTTTCTGTCTCCGGCAAGCACAAAACTCCGCGCTCCGTGGCCAGATCACCCTGGTAAGGCTCTGCCTAAATCGAATGTTGTTTCTGCAACTCCGTACGCTTGTGAAGCTCACCGTGGCGCCCGATTACTCAAGTCGGCCCTGGTTAAGCGGGAACGCGTGCCCATGGTCACGATTTCCGCTGTGCACGTGGACAAGCCATTCTCAGTGCGTTCTTGTCAAATTGATGCATGTTCCGAGGTCCCTGTTAGTTGGTAATGCCTTTCTGATCGCTAGCCGTAGCAGCCAATAATAGCCATGACCAGTACGGGTTGTGCCAGGGGTGATCCGCGTGCACGCCGTGGCCAAGGGTACTCGTGGGGAAGAAAAGAAAGTGGAGGGACTTTTTCGTAAGCTGTCAGTGACCCTGGGTAACAGTGAAGAAACCTGTTCCTAGTTAGTGAAAACCCCGAGGGCTTTTCCGCAAATCCGCCAGCGAGCGCGGACGCGCGAGGGCGCGCTCCCTCTGTTCGCTGTACTGTTGGGCTACCTGGGCCAGAAAATGGCCCATCACTATTTAAATCTTTTCTTTTTCTTTTTCAGAAGAGCTTTGAAAATCTGTTATAAATTGTAAAAAAATCCTAAAATTGTCAAACCAATTTTCCTAGACTTTTTATTTTCCATAGTATTTAATAAAAATAGTTTCATGATTTTTAGATTAAATAAGGAATTTTGAGGCATTTAAACTAACTTAAACCATTAGTTCTAGATTTTTAGAAAATAAATGATAATTCCAAAAATGTCCAAACTTTTTATATGAGCTCTACACATTAGTTAGGGGCCATGAGTAGAATTTGGTTTGATTTGGACCTTGTTGATAACTAGAACCCAAAACCCCCACCCCTGCCCTGTGAACTCCTTTACTGACTCCGGAAACCCTAAGTTTTCGGAGTTCCGTGAAGGAAAATTGTATTCAAGACCTTAGATAATAAATTCTTATTATCTTTGCACTCTCATGAGCATTACATGGCATCCATTCTTCTATACACATATGTATGATTATGTTTAGAAAACGAAGAAGAGATCGAAGTGACTGAAGAGAAGGCACCACCACCTTTGGAATCTCAGGCAGGGACTTTTCTCTACTTTGACATCTGCGGGCCCGAGCCTAACTCACCTACTAACAAAGGCAAGCCCCGGTGCATTTGCCACCTTCCTTGATGTTTTTTTTTAAAAATCTTTCTCACTTGATTGAGGCATTAGGTAATAGGAGTTGAATGCTTAAACAATTCCTGCATTACCTTCCTTGAACTTGATTATCTTCCTTGAAACCCTATTTTCACAAAAGGTTTTTACTATGCTTAGTATTGCTCTAGCAAAACAAAAGGTTTTGATTTACAAAAGATGATTGGCAAAGTGGGAAGGATGTTTTTGAAAATAAAACTTGATGGTGGATCCATCATGGCCGTGATGGGTTCAACATCGGAAAAGATGCACCTTTGCCAGGTACCAAGTTTTTGGGTTTAAATGATTAAGCTGAGACCGGGCGGGTGACTTGCACGAGAAGAGAGTCTCAGTGTAGTGTCTCCGTCTGAGTCGATTAAGGACCGTGTCGATGTAGGCTTGATGACCGAGGACCCTTTAACTGGTCTCATGCCTCGTCATGGGTAAGCCTTGCCTCAGGCAGACTAAGGCCAGAATAAGATAACACAGAATGGGCGTGGAGCGGTGGCGAGAGTAGCGTGTACCCTCCGTGGCAAGAGGCTGGACGGTGGTGTATCTGTGCTCTCGGTTTGCGTGAACCTGATCTGGTCTTAAGAGCCCCGGTGGCGGTTGACATATGCAAGGGTTAAGTGCTACATATGTCATGTGATTGGAGATCCTCATCTGAGTATAATCGATTCGGATCGCCGTACCTTCGCGGTTATGATGACTTGGTCACTGACCTATACGTAGAATTCCACTAAAGATTAAGGATGGATTAAGAAATTGGCTAGTTCAGGAAAAGTGCTTGAACCAGGGTAGCAAGAACTCTAGATATAGGTAAGTTTACCTTACTTGACAATAAAACTGGATTTTTAAGGATCCACTTTTAGTAAGCATTTATGCAAAACAGAGTCTTTGATCTTGAGATACCTTACCTTGACTCCCTTAAAACTAGCATACCCTTGAGAGTCTTTTCTTTAGTCGGGTAAGACTTGCTGAGTAATTCCATACTCAGGGTTTATTCCCCCATTGTTTTTAGGTGAGGAAGCAGCAAATTTTTGTTGCTTTTGTACCAAGGTGGTTCCACATGAAGAAAAACAAGAATGAAGCTGCGGGAGGACATGGTCCTCCATAAAAACTTTTGTGTAAAAACTTTTGGGGAGGAGTTGTTGCCTCCCTTGGTATTGTAATAATACTACTCAGCACTCGTTTTATAACTCTGGTCTGTAATAAGTAACTTGATCTTACTTTCTAAATAAATGTAAGTTATATAATCGCTTCCGCATTTCTATATCTCCGATGTTCTGTAATGTCTGCAAGACGGGTGAAACATTCCTAGAAAGGTAAGAAAGAAGATACCGAACTTGTCAAGTGATTCAGGAACATCTACAGGGTTGTCTGATGTCCGTTGGACAAGGACAACTGTAGGTGGGCCTAATGACTTGGGAGGTTCCGTCACAATCTCGGCCTTCTGCCAGGTCTTTGGTCTTGACGATGTCCCCTCGGGAAGCTCCCCCCAGAGTCACCTGCAGGCCTTGGGCGGCCATGTGCGCAGCAGACTCCGCGAGGCGCTGCATCACGGCGTTAGGCGGGCCTTCGCCGTGCTCGCTTCCCACTATGATGTGGATTTGGAGCGGGTCAGCGAGGGGTACTGTCTACCCGACGAAGATGAAGCTGCCTTGGCTGAAGTTCAGAGGCTTGACGCGGCCGTCGCGGGCCCAAGCACGGTGCTGGCGTCCTCCTTCGAGGTGGAGATCCTTCCGCTTGCGTGGCCGTCCAAGGCCGAGGCGGATCTCGCCGAGGGTGGAGACGACGCTGAGGGTGGAGACGAAGCCGAGGGTGCCTCTCCTCCCCCGGGCGATGCCTGATTCTGCCGGAGCAGTTTGTTTGGAACATGCATGTGTCTTTCGCGGCCGCCGAGGCCTAAACACTTTGTCGTCGTGTTATAAAGCTGCGTTTCTTTTCCTCTTGTTTCGAGTATCCGGACTCGTTCGTCAGTAGCAGAATTGCTTATCCGAGTAAGAGTTATTTTTCGCGGAAGGTGACGAGTGAGGTATCCGTATCCCGAAGGCGTAGGAGTCCCTCGGCTCAGTCGGCCTTGCCTCTTACATGCGCTCTTATTCGTTTTGCGGGGTTCTGTTACTGATATAGTCGGGAAACACGAAAGTCGTTTTGGTGGAAAACTTTCCCGAGGGAAATTTTGACGCAGAGGGGGTTCCCCCCTTCTAGCCCCCGAGGGAGGGTCGGGCTTTGCTGAGGCAAGGCCGACCCTTCCTTGACAGTTAGACTTTGTGTATGTAAACGAGGTACATGAACGACTTAAAACATCTTAAGGGTAGAAGCGACGTAGCTGTTGGATGTTCCAAGCGTTGCTGTAGACCTTGCCTTGGTCGTTGGCCAGCTTGTATGTTCCAGGATTCAAGATCTTGGCGATGATGAAGGGCCCTTCCAGGGAGGAGTGAGCTTGTGGCGCCCTCGGGCGTCTTGTCGCAGCCGAAGCACCAAGTCTCCTACTTGGAAGCCTCGGGACCGAATGCTTAGGGCGTGGTAGCGCCGCAGTGACTGCTGGTACCGTGCCGAATGTAGTAAGGCAACGTCCCGAGCCTCCTCAAGTTGGTCCAGTGAGTCTTCTCGGCTGGTCTGGTTGCTTCGGTCGTCGTACGCCTTGGTCCTCGGGGAGCCATACTCTAAGTCCGTGGGGAGGACGGCCTCGGCCCCATAGACTAGAAAGAATGGCATAAAACCCATGGCGCGGCTCGGCGTCGTCCTCAGACTCTAGACTACCGAGGGTAGCTCTTTCATCCACCGCTTACCGAACTTGTTGAGGTTGTTGTAGATCCTCTGTTTGAGCCCCTGCAAAATCATACCGTTGGCACGCTCCACCTGCCCATTCGTCATGGGATGAGCTACGACGGCCCAGTCCACACGGATGTGGTGGTCGTCGCAGAAGTCCAGGAACTTTTTCTGGTGAACTGCGTGCCATTGTCGGTGATGATTGAGTTTGGGACCCCGAAGCGATGGATGATGTTGGTGAAGAACGCCACCGCCTGCTCGGATCTGATGCTGTTTAGGGGTCGGACCTCGATCCACTTGGAGAATTTGTCGATAGCGACCAGCAGGTGCGTGAAGCCCCCAGGTGTCTTCTGCAAGGGACCGACGAGGTCTAGACCCCACACAGCAAATGGCCAGGTGATGGGTATCGTCTGCAAGGCCTGAGCGGGCAGATGCGTCTGCTTTGCGTAGAATTGACACCCCCGGCAGGAGCGCACAATCCTAGTGGCATCCGCCATCGCGGTTGGCCAGTAGAAACCTTGTCGGAAGGCATTCCCCATGAGGGCTCGAGGTGCTGCATGGTGGCCGCAAGCCCCCGAGTGTATTTCTTACAACAGCTCTTGTCCTTGGGCGATAGATATGCATCGTTGGAGGATGCCCGAGGGGCTGCGGTGATAGAGCTCTTTTTCATCACATGGCAAGACGAATGACTTGGCGCGTCGAGACAGCCGCCGAGCTTTGGTCTTGTCGATGGGAAGCTCTCCTCGGAGGAGATATTCCAGGTACGGGGTCTGCCAGTTCGGATTTGGCGTGACCCCATTCTGTTCCTCCTCGACGAGCAAGGCCTCTTCCTTGATGGCCGAGGGTGCTTCGGGTCCGGTCGAGGGTACCTCGGGCTCGGCCGAGGGTACCTCGGGTTGGACCGAGGCTTCCTCAGGCTCGGGCGCGTCGTCGATCTTGACGGATGGTTGATGTAGGTCTCTAGAGAAGACGTCCGAGGGAACCATCGTTCGCCCCGAGGCTATTTTCGCCAGCTCGTCCACAGTCTCGTTGTACCGTCGAGCGATGTGGTTGAGCTCCAGCCCATAGAACTTGTTTTCCAGGCACCGGACTTCGTCACAGTAGGCTTCCATCCTCCGGTCACGGCAGTGGGAGTTCTTCATGACTTGGTCGATGACAAGCTACAAGTCGCCTCGAGCGTGGAGGCATCGGACCCCTAGCTCGATGGTGATGCGTAGCCCGCTAACTAGTGCCTCATACTCGGCCACGTTGTTTGATGCCGGAAAATGGAGGCGAATAACGTAGCGGAGATGCTTTCCGAGGGGTGAAACGAAGAGCAGGCTAGCGCCTGCTCCTATTTTTATGAGTGACCCATCGAAGTACATGGTCTAGAGCTCGGGCTGGATTGGAGTTGTTGGTAACTACGTGTTAGTCCACTCAGCCAGGAAGTCTGCCAAGGCCTAGGATTTTATGGCCTTCCGAGGAGCGAATGATAGTGTTTCGCTCATAAGTTCCACCACCCACTTGGCTATCCTACGCGAGGCCTCGCAGCACTGGATGATCTCCCCCAGGGGGAAGGATGACACCACAGTCACCGGATGAGACTCGAAGTAGTGTCGCAACTTTCGCCGTGCCAGGATCACTGCGTAGAGCAGCTTCTGGATCTGTGGGTAGAGGACTTTGGTCTCGGAAAGCACTTCGTTGATGAAGTAGACTGGCCTCTGGACGGGCAGTGCATGTCATTCTTCTCGTCTCTCGACTACGATCGCGGTGCTGACCACCTGAGTAGTCGCGGCTACGTAGATCAAGAGGGCTTCTCCTGCGACGGGGGGCACCAGGATGGGTGTGTTCGTAAGGAGTGTCTTAAGGTTTCTGAGGGCTTCCTCGGCCTCGGGGGTCCAAGTGAAGCACTCGGCCTTCCTTAAGAGGCGGTACAGAGGCAAGCCTTTCTCGCCAAGGCGTGAGATGAAGTGGCTCAGAGCCACAAGGCATCCCATGACCCTCTGTACTCCTTTCAAATCTTTGATCGGTCCCATGTTGGTGATGGCCGCGATTTTCTCCAGGTTGGCCTTGATGCCCCGCTCGGAGACGATGAATCCAAGGAGCATGCCTTGGGGGACTCCAAAGACACACTTCTCGGGATTGAGTTTCACGCCTTTCGCTCTCAGACACTTGAATGTCGTTTCAAGGTCAAAGAGGAGGTCGGAGGCTCTCTTCGTCTTGACAACGATGTCGTCGATGTAAGCCTCGACCGTTCTGCAGATGTGTTCTCCAAACACGTGGTTCATGCACCTCTGGTAAGTGGCGCCTGCATTCCTCAACCCAAATGGCATTGTAGTGTAACAGTACATGCCAAAAGGTGTGATGAAAGAAGTCGCGAGCTGGTCGGACTCTTTCATCTTGATTTGGTGATAGCCTGAGTAGGCATCAAGGAATGACAAGGTTTCGCACCCAGCAGTGGAGTCCACGATTTGATCGATGCGAGGTAGAGGGTAGGGAACTTTCGGACATGCTTTGTTTAGACCAGTGTAGTCTACACACATCCTCCATTTCCCATCCTTCTTCCTTACAAGAACATGGTTAGCTAACCATTCGGGATGGAATACCTCTTTGATAAACCCTGCCGCGAGTAGCTTGTGGATCTCCTCACCTATGGCCCTGCGCTTTTCTTCGTCAAAACGGCGCAGGGTTTGCTTCACGGGTCGGGCTCCAGCTCTGACGTCCAGTGAGTGCTCGGCGACATCCCTTGGTATGCCGGGCATGTTCGAGGGACTCCACGCAAAGACTTTGGCGTTTGCGCGGAGAAAGTCGACGAGCACTACTTCCTATTTGGGGTCGAGCTCGGAATCGATCCGAACTTGCTTGCTGGCGTCGTTGCTAGGGTCGAGAGAGACGGACTTGACCGCCTCAACTGGTTCGAAGTTGCCGGCGTGCCGCTTCGCGTCGGGCGCCTCCTGGGAGAGGCGTTCCAGGTCGGCGATGAGGGCCTCGAACTCGGCGAGAGCCTCGGCATACTCCACGCACTCCACGTCGCATTCGTACGCGTGGCTCCGACGGTGATGATCCCATTCGGGCCCGGCATCTTGAGCTTGAGGTAGGTGTAGTTGGGGACGGGCATGAACTTGGCGTAGCATGGTCTTCCCAACACCGCATGGTAGGTTCCTCAGAACCCGACGACCTCAAAGGTGAGAGCTTCCTTTCGGAAGTTAGAGGGAGTTCCGAAGCAGACGGGTAAGTTGATCCGTCCGAGGGGTAGGATTCGCTTCCCGGGCGCGATCCTATGGAAGGGTGCCACACCGGCCTGGACTTCGGACTGATCAACCCCTAAGAGTTCTAGGGTCTCAGCGTAGATGATGTTAAGGCTGCTGCCTCCGTCCATGAGGACCTTGGAGAGCCTAACGTTGCCGATGATCGGATCGACGACGAGCGGGTACCTTCCCGGGCTTGGCACGAAGTCGGGGTGGTCGCCTTGGTTGAAGGTGATAGGCTTGTCGGACCAGTCTAGGTAGACTGGCGCCGCCACCTTCACCAAGCAGACTTCCCGGCGCTCCTGCTTGTGGTGCCGAGCCGAGGCATTCGCCGCCTGCCCGCCGTAGATCATGAAGCAGTTATGGACTTTCGGGAATACCTCTTCCTTGCCGCCCTCCTTCTTGTCGTTGTCATGGCCCTTGCCGTCCTCCGCCGGGGGCCCGGTCTTATGGAAGTAGTGCCGGAGCATGACACATTCTTCGAGGGTGTGCTTGATGGGCCCCTGGTGATAGGGGCACGACTCTTTGAGCACCTTGTCGAACGCGCCGGCCCCTCCAGGAGGTTTTCGAGGGTTCCTGTGCTCGGCCGCAGCGACGAGATTCGCGTCTGCGGCGTTGCGCTTCGCTTACGACTTGTTTTTAGCCTTCTTCTTCGTGCCCCGCTGGGCGAACGCCTCAGGGGCGTCTATCTTCGGCTCCCCCTGAGGCTGCTTGTCCTTTCTGAAGATGGCTTCGACCGCCTCTTGACCCGAGGCGAACTTGGTGGTGACGTCCATCAGTTCACTCGCACGGGTGGGAGTCTTGCGCCCCAGTTTGCTCACCAGGTCTCGGCAAGTGGTGCCGGCAAGGAAAGCCCCGATGACATCCGAGTCAGTAACGTTGGGCAACTCGGTGCACTGCTTTGAAAACCGCCGGATGTACTCTCGGAGGGACTCCCCTGGCTGCTGGCGGCAGCTTCAGAGGTCCCACGAGTTCCCAGGGCGCACGTACGTGCCTTGGATGTTTCCCACAAAAGCTTTGACCAGATCGTCCCAGTCGGAGATCTGCGCAGGAGGCAGATGCTCCAGCCAAGCTCGGGCAGCGTCGGAGAGGAAAAGGGGTAGATTACGGATGATGAGGTTGTCATCATCCGCCCCTCCCAACTGGCATGCCAGTCGGTAGTCTGCGAGCCACAGCTCCGACCTCATCTCCCTCGAGTACTTGGTGATGGTAGTCGGGGCTCGGAAACGGGCAGGGAACGGTGCTCGTCGTATGGCTCGGCTGAAGACTCGCGGATCGGGTGGTTCGGGCGAAGGACTATGATCCTCCTCACTGTTGCAGCGTCCCCCACGCCTGGGATGCTAGCCTCGGCGCACCTTCTCGTCGAGGCGGGCTCGATGGTCGAGATGGTGGTGCTCGTTGCCGAGGCATCCCCGGGCGGCGGGCGCCTCGTCCCGCGTACGCTCGGGGTGGACCGAGGCTTTTCGAATGCGCCGGGAGGACACTGCGTGATGCTCCGAGGGGTTAGCTCGCCTGCGGGAGGCGGAGCTCTCGGATCGTCGAACTGCGGCGCCTTCTAGGAGATTCTTGAGTTTGCCCTAGATACGCCGTCCCTCGGTGGTGGATAGCTCCAGCATGGCTCGAAGCAGCATCGCCGCTGCAGCTAGGTCCTGGCCGGACCCGCTGACGGCCGGGGGCAGCGCTGCCCTGGCATTGTCGACGATGCGGCGCCAGATGTCTTGGGGCAGGTGATAGGCTTCTCCGGTGAGTGTTCGGCCTGCCCACTCCTGTTCGATGTTCTGTCGGAGCTGTACAAGCCAGCCTGCTTCCCCGTCGACCCGGGCCTGCATCTCACGGATTTGCTCGAGCTGTATGTCCTGACCCCCCGCAAGGACTGGGACCACAGCTAGCTCCCGCGGGATGTCAACGCGAGATGCGGGCCTAGGGGGATCGTCAACCTCTGGCATACCGAGGTGGTTGCCTTCGTTGTGATCTCCCAGATCGACGTGGAAACATTCGCGACTTGGGCCGTAACCCTCGTCGTCAAGGTCATGGCCATCGTCAGAACAACCGGAGAGGCAGTGGTCACATGCGGACATGAAGCCCCGCATGGTACCGGGGTCATTGAGGGCAGAGAAATCCCAACCAGAGTCGGGGTCGTCCTCTTCCTCAGAACCCGCCGTTCCGAAGGTTGAGACAGCTGTCAGTCGGTCCCAGGTCGACCACATGTGGTACCCAAGAAGGTTTGGATACGCCTTTACGAAGGCGCTCACCATAGCGGGATCGCTAGGTGGATCGAAGCTGAACCGAAAAGGTACGGGATGGAAAACGGACGGTACCTCTTGGTCGTTGGACGGTGGTGAAGTCGCGTCGGGGGCGGAGCACACCGTCATCTCAGGTACGAGGGTAACGCCCAGCAGGTCCTTTGTGAGGGTGCTGGCATCATCAGTCCGCTTGGGGCTGACACGTCGCGGGGAAGTGACACCCGCCGTCGTCTCAGGTGCGAGGACAATGTCCGACATGTCCCCCGGGGGAGTGCCGGCGTCGTTGACTCGCTCTGGTGCGACAACCGACAAGGTGCCGCCTCCTGCGTGGCCATGGTTGCCTCGTCTCCGCCTCCTCCGATGAGGAGGGTGGCGGGGACGACCGGAGTGCTCCTCTTCTGCCGCGGGGAGATGCTATCATAGAGCTCACCGCCGCCGGGCGAGTCGGAGACCTTTGTTGTCGTCACGCCACGGGGGGAGGAGTACCATGTCGTAGCTGCCGTCGAGGGACTTGAACTCGAGACTCCCGAAGCGGGGCATCGTCCCGAGCTAGAGAGGTTGTTGAAGACTCCCCATCTGGATCTCAACGGGAAGGTGTTCGTTAACACGCAGCAGGCCCCTACCTGGCGCGCCAACTGTCGGCGTCTCGGACCCGGGGGTCCCTTGGACCGACCAGTGAAATCGCTGCGTGTCCCTGCCCAGATGGGTTGGCGCAGGATGAAACACAAGAGGTGGGACAAGCCTTGTATTATCCTGCACCAGGGGTGCCGCTCGCAGTAGGGGTTACAAGCGCGTCGCGTGAGAGAGGGAGGGACACAGAGTTCGTCCGCCGCTTCCCTCGTGCGAACCCCCCTCAGGGTAGCCCTGGACCTCCCTTTTATAGAGGCAAGGAGAGAGTCCAGACGTACAACGGGGGGCGTAGCTATGCGCTAACGTGTCCGGCAGTGGAGTGCCTAAGCCCTGTGTACATACCAACGTGGTCATTGGGGGAGAGCTTGGGCCCTGTACATGTGATGGCGTGGCTGCCGGAGGAGCGCCTGAGTCCTATAGGAGCACAGCTGGCAGCGCGGCGAGGATCCTGCTGACGTCTCCTTGCTGTCGTAAGGGGCTGAGAGCCACCGGCGTCATGGTGCATGCGGGGCACCATCATAACCCGTCGCCGGGGTAAGCCAGATGGGACGCCGGTCTTGTTCCTTGTAGCCTGAGCAGGCTAGGAATAGGGAAATGATGCATCCCCTATTAGCGCGGTCAGTCCGAGCCCAGGGTCGGTCGAGACAGAGACTTCTCTTGAGGCTGAGGCCGGGGTCAGGCGAGGACGTGATTCCTCCCGAGACTAGGGTCGAGGCCGAGTCCGGGGGTCGGGCGAGGCGGAGACCTCCTCCCGAGGCCGGAGCCTGAGGTCAGGCGAGGCGGAAACCTCCTCCCGAGGCTGGAGCATGAGGTCAGGCGAGGCGAAGCTTCCTGTTGCGCCTGAGGCTGAACTCGGTGGTTGATCGTGACTTGTTGTCAGTCGTTGCTGGGGTGGCTGACATGGCAGTCGGAGTGGAGCGAGCGGCGCTGTTTTCCTGTCATATCAGACAGTAAAGAAGAGGGGCGAAGTGACTGCGGTCACTTCGGCCTGCCCGTCTGAGGCGCGTGTGTCAGGATACGGCGTCAGGCATCCCCTGCATTTAATGCGCCTACGAAGCGGTCGGTTGGTGAGGCGGTCTGGCCAAGGTTGCTTCACAACGAAGCCTGCCCGAGCCGGGCCTCGGGAGTGCCGAGGGGGCGCCCGCTGCCTGAGGAGGCCCTCGGGCGAGGCGTGAACTCGTCTAGGACTACTGTTCCAACCCGAGGCTGGGCTCTGGTGAGATCGCGTCCCTCGGGTAGACGAAGTCTTGGCTTGAACCGCACCCGTCAGTTGGTCTGAGGGTGTTTACCAGCCATGATTAGGAGCATTGGGGGTACCCCTAATTATGGTACCCGACAGGTGGGTACAAGTGCAGTCACTGCACGGCGACAGCTGGGGTCAGTGGAGCATTGTATGCCAAAGCGGTGAGGCCTGGCCAATAACGGGGAATCGATGGGGGCGGTTGATATGTGTGGGGACGGAGTGCCCCTACATGTCATGTGTTTAGGTTTACCTTGCAAGGTTAAAACTCGATTCGAATCGTCTGCTTCTCGCAGCTAATGAGACTGCTTGATCCATTGTACTGCATTGAGTAATAAGTGGAAATGAGATACTGGTAAAAGATGTTGATTGATATAATGCTTGATACCATGTATGAATAGATAGGTTCTCATCTAGTCTAAAATTATTATTCTAGAACTTGAAAAGCTAAAACTTGATTTTAGACTCAGCTAGTGCTTTTGGCAGACCAAACCCCTCAGCCAAACAGCTTCATGGTCTAGAGGTAGAGGAGTAGACTCCTCATACCGGGTAAGTCTAGCTGAGTATTAGTATACTCAGCCTTGCTTCTGGCATAATTTTTGCAGGTACCTCCTTGATTTTGGTTGATGGTGTGACTTGGCCTCCATCCCTGCCATCGGGATAGATGGTCGAGAGGGATTACTGCTTCCGCAGGAGAGGACCAGGAGGAGTAGCGTGGCCAGGCGTCGCCATGTTACTCGGTTTTCTCCATTAGTTATTTACGCTGCATTAAAACTTATTGTTATTATTTCTAAAACTCCGATAATGTAATCACTAATGATATTTTATTAATTTATGGTATTATGCTTTATTGTATTTCTCTGTGCCTCACCTTCGAGTGAGCTAGTGGTATTCGATCTTGGATAGTGGCTTTATCGGACTAGATCCGAGGGACTGACGGGTTATTCTGATTTAAGTGTGTTGCCACCTCTAAGGGTGCGACTTGGGCACTTAAGCTGGAATAATTCGAGCGGTTCCACCACAGCTAGCATCGGAGCGAATACCATTACAAAGAAGTCAATAAGTCATGATTTCCAACCTTTTCTAAAGTAAAACTTGCTTAGAAACCAAGTTGGATAGATGTAAGTACGATAAGGATAGACCTAGGACGTGAAGCCTTAGGAAATAGATGGGTAGCTAGGTGGCTATTTATATAGGCCATAAAGGCTAGTACTACTATTAGGAAGGATGCTGTAGCAAGCACCCAAAAAGTAGTTAGGTCTGAGAAGACGACTAGAATGAGCATGCATCATGATTGTCGCATTACAATTGTCTCTTGTGCATCAACATGCTTCTCTCACCTTTATTCCAATAATAAGAAATTGTGAATAATGTGATGTATTGCCACCTTGTGAACCATAAGTAATGCCTTGTCCTGTGTTGTTACGATAGACTTGATTAGGTTGTGTTTTGTGATCCTCTTGTCTTGCTATCTAGGAAATGTTGTAGTTGTTCAACCCTTTTGGCCCCCAACCAGCAAAAAAAATTTGTTGTCTGTTCTATTGATGGAAAGACCCCCCCACTCTAAATAACCTCATTGTTAGCAAGTAAAACCTTTGTAAAAAAACGGGTTCACCTGCTGGTGTTGGTGTTTTCTAGCCCTTATGTGTTTTACCCTTGAAGTTACACCTGCACAGCTTGTAGGCCCCCATAGCTTAACCGCTAGACCAACCCAAGTCTCCTTGTGCACTTGTTGTGTCTAAGAAAAAAATTTGTTGTTTGGTGTCTAGTTGCACAAACCCTATCAAGGCCATGTTTCTTTCCATAGATCCTATCCCGAATCTTCATAACCTTTCTGGTGCTTATCCTAATCGATCTCATGCGACTACCTCTCTTTTCACCTAGATCTAGTAAAATCTTTACCTTTATGAATCATGTTGTGGCTTTATCATCCAAATCTACGGATCCCTTACTGATTCTGCCCCGTTATCTGGTTATCTGCTATAACCTGTTCTCATGTATCAGATGTGGATCAGCCTAATACCTTATTTCTGGTCAATCTCGTGCTCTTCCTCCAAGAATCATGACGTTGTTTTATCGATTTTATCTATAGACAGTGTACCCATTTGGTCCAATGGATGTTGCTGTTGTCTTTGGTTCTCTGGTGTCTCTAAAGGCTCATCAATCCTGATCTCATGGTTGGTTCCTCCTCATATCAAATATCATACTAGTCTCTTGCCTGATAATCTCCATGTTGATCATAAAATAGTTCTCTTAGTTGAAGAAAATTCTCATGTGATGCTCTTTTGCCAACAATCTTTGCTTCAACTCTTATCACATTCTTATTTTCTGAGCCATACTCTCATGGGCTCCATCTATTCGTGTCACGTGGATTTTTCATTGGTTACGGTTTGTAATGATATTATGACTAACGACTGATGGTGTCGCGACAAAACCGAGAGCCTACTATGGTGCACACATGGTGGAGCTACTCGGCACGCGCTAGTATCGCAGTTAATGGTCGTGATCCATTACGAGACTATACTGATGTGCTATCTTTTGTGAACATTCTCTCAGAGTGATCGCTGCATTTCGTCTCAACATGTCGCGATATTCTATCTAAATCTATCTTCAGTATCTTGTCAGATGAAATCTCATGAATTTGCATCTATCTTCAGCTTGGGAGTTACATGCTTCTCCACCCTTAAAGATACTCATTCGAATCTCGGGACGAGATTCTTTTAAGGGGGGAAGGCTGTGACACCCCAGGTGTCAGTTTCGTGTTATGTCGGGAGATTTATCTCAATCTCGGATGCTCAGTGAAAATTTCTATTTCTCGCTCGCGTATGTCTCTGATTATCTAGACTATTCATTCACATTTCACTTAATTCGGAGTTATTCAGTCTCACAGAAGGCCGAATTAGGAGCCTATTAAAAACTTTTATTCTCGGCGCGAATGCAAACTCGTTAATCAGTCCCGATTTATAAATCTCGTCTAAAGCTCATTTACTCGGACTCTCAATGGTTGTTCTTCAAACTGTGTCCGAATCCAATTTCTCGATGTTCGATCTATATATCCAAATATTTTATCCAGGTCTGTACCCTTAAGCGGAATCTCCAATGTGTTGTCCTCTAATAAATTCTTATCCAACTCGGCTTAATACATCTGTGTCCGAACCGAATTCGAAAATCAATATCAGCTATGATTTTTATTAATCCGACTCGCTTTATCTCGATGTTGAATCCGAAGCCGATCGATCTTGATTTATTTTATTTCTACTTGTGCGCGAGAATTTAATTTTCCAAGCGACACCCTAATAAAATGTCTTGGTTCATTTTATTCTATGGCCTCTCGTTCATTCGTATGTTAGTTCGCTCCGTTCCCTGCGTCAGTCTCAGCCAATGAGTGAGTGCTGCGCAAATCGGCCAACAGCTGACCACCTCCCTCCTAACCAATCGGTGTCACCACCCTCCTCAGCCAGTCGTTGGGCACATGCTCTTGGACAATGCCTGGCACCAGGCAACCAGCAGCAGCCGACCAAGGCCACCAATGCCGCACGCGGTCGTCGCCTTTAAACAGCAGAAGCGCTGACCCCCGCGCTGCCTTCCTTCTCTCTCGTGGGCGCGCAGGAACTCTATGGCTAGCCACCAAATTCTGCACCAATAGCCCGCACCTCCCAATTTGACCAATGTGTGGCTGCCGAGTCCCTGCGCCAATGGGTGATGTCGTTCCTCCCAGCCAATCACCATGTTGCAGCCATTCTTTAAACGTCGCTCCCTCTCTTCTCCTTCCAGCCGACGCGCACACTCTCCCTGTCTTCTCTCCCACACGGCAGCACAACCAGAAATTCTTCCTCCCCTGCTGTCCATGGCGAGCAGCAGGCAGGGAGCTCAGCTCCTCCTCTCCTCCCATGGCGTCCCCTTTCTGGCAGCTCGCCTCCCTGCTGGATCTCATCCTGGTGGCCGTGACGAGCTCCTTTCCTCCAAGTCGGCCTGCAGTGAGCTCCACTGGCCCAAGCTCGAACAGCTGGTCCTCTTCCTCAATGCCGGCACCCAGTCAAGCTCTGGCCGCCGTCTGCCAGTACCGCGCGCGAGCACCAGCCCTGGACGCTAGGCCATAGCTCCTGTGCGCTTGTCCGTAGCCAAGTTCGTGTAGCCACCGTGGAGCTCGATCAACATTCTTCCCCACCGTGTTGCGCCGGATCCGAGCTCCCCTAGTGAAGGCGCCCCTTCCCCCATCAGATCCATGGCGCCACATCTCCCAGCCGGCCTCCTCTGCCCAGCGCCACCCCTTCTTTCCCTAGGCGCGGACGAGCTCCTCTCTGCCCCTTCGACTTCCATGGTCGTCGGCCCCTATGAGCTCCCTGCTCCCTTCCATGGCGTGCCATGGCTTCTCCTCATGGCGCCCCACTCCCTGCAGACAAGCTGCAGCCCCTCCAGCTCCTTCCATGGCGCCTAGTTCGCATGCACGGCCGGGATCCATCGGTTTCTGTGTTCCCCATGGCTGAGCTCACCCCATGGCCAGGAGCTCGACGTCGGCCTCCTTCCTGTGTCCCTTGCCACAGGAGCAGTAGCTCTTCCTCCCCATGCCTGTGCCATTCCCTACTCTTGTCGTGGCCGAGCTCACCCTTGCCAGGAGCTCGCCCCATTTCTCCCTGGCCGAATGCTTCCCCTTGCTGCTAGCTCTACACCCATGGAAAGTAGCCCTCCCAGCAGCAAGCTCCTCTGTCGGTGCCGGCCCATAGCAGCAGGAAGCCTCCCATGGTGTTTGTTTCCCCAACGCTCACCCCATCAACAGCCACGACTCCAGTTCGCACAGCCACGTGGACCTCCTTTGCGTCGTGTCCTCGGCGTGCTCGACATAATGCCACAGCAAGCAGCAACAACAATGCCCTTCGCTGCGTCGCGCTCGCTAAGTCGGGCCTCACGCCATCGATCTGTGCAGCGCCTGCGCGTCGTCATCGGAACCCGTGGTGAGACCCGTTGTCCCGTGCTTTTCGTGTTCGATTAAAAGGCCGCACCAATGAATCACATAATAAATTGTGCCGTGCTCGCAGCCCTTGTCGACATCACGCCTCGCGCATCGCTCGTCGGCAAAGAGCCCAAACTAATGGCATGCATGCGCGACATGAGTCGGCCAGGTTGTTTGCCTTGAATGATTCACGATTTGTTTTATTTACATATTTGGTCGATGATGTGCATGTGGTTATATGTGTGTAAAAGTATAATTGTATGAATGGACGCGTATAGAGAAGAAAATGAAATCGAAAAGAACTCGAGTATTTTTATTTTGATAGGAGAATATGCGATGAGTTGTTTGATGCGAAAACTAAGTTACAAAATGCGGATTATGTTTTGAGAAATGCGTCGATATGTGTTTATGTGAAAAGTATATTTGTTTTATGCAATGTGATGGAATTCGTGATTATATCGGGAGTATATTTATTAATGTGACGAGTAGTTTAGAAAATGCTAGTGCGTGGAGGATGAATTATTATGACATGAGTGTCGGAGTTCATATATTAGTGTTACGCTACGATGATCGAAGTGTCTCGAGTGCACGTCACCATATGGTTGTATGCGAGACGAGGTTATGCGCATGATGAGTTTAGTAAAATCCATCGGTGTCACTAGTGTTAAGTTGAGGTTTATTTGCGCATGAAAAGTAATAATGTGTTTAATAATTAGAACTCTTAGTCGATAGTAGAAATTATTTTGGTTTATATAGACAGGTGGTGACATGCCAAAGTAGTCATCGCTTTCTCTATATTCATAAGTCAAGTCGAGATGATGCGTATTATGCGTTCGATAAATTAGGCTTCGCATATAGTGTATGATTGTGCTCACGATTTCGAGCGGACACTCCAAGTAAGTTAAGTAGGTTTGTGATACAAGTGTGTAATGGAATTAGTGTTTTAGGATAATTATTGAAATACTCGGTTCGTATGATAAACATGTATGCTTTCATGATTTGGGAATTAAATGCATGGTGATTGCGATTTGGAGATTAGTGGTTTACAATTCGTATAGATTGGTCGATGTGCGAAAATACTTATGAGTATGTGTCTTTATAAAAATGTTGTAATGTATGTAGTGACAGGCAAACCGACATGTATGTTATTTAGCGGGCTATGTCGTTGCTCTAGTTAGCCGACCTGTCAGATGGTTTGGTTAAGCATGTAATCGCGATAAATTGCTTGTTATAATCTAAACACGTATGGTTATGGTCGCGGATGAAAAGTAGTAATGTTTATGTGATGTCTAAGTTAAATTGCAAATTAGTGTGTGAAAGGCGCATCGATAAACATATATGTACCGGGTAAGATTATTGTGGTAGGTGCGTTGTAAATTGTGTATGGTAATTCTAGCGCACAAAATAACGTGTATAAAATTAGTAAATCTACTTGTTGGTCCTAATTTGAGTGTTCTAACTCTAACAGATGGTAAAATATTAGAATGGTTCAAGTCTCTAGAGCACGGCAATTTTTGAAGTGAATAGGAGCTGAATTTTATTGGTTGCTGTTTTGGGCTGCACGCACTGTTTTCGTCGTGCTGTTTATTTAGTGAACTAAATCATGTTTTCTGTAAAAAAGCCATATAGAAAAGTTGTAGATAACTTTATTATCTTACTTGTGTTAAAATTTGACAGTCATACGTCTGATCGTTTAGAAGTTGTGCTTTTCACAAATTCAGTGACTGAATCTGTCCACTTTCTGTACAGATTTCAGAAATTGAATTGTTTGCTTAAGTTAATTTTACAATATGTTTATGGTCGTTATAAGAAAGTTGTAGATGCTTTTCTTATTTTCCTTGTGTTAAAATTTCATAACCATAGACCTGATAGATCAAGAGTTATGAATTTTACAAAACGGTTGCTGTGTTCTGTCCACTGACAGAACAGATTTCGAAAACTAAATTGTTTGATTCAGTTCAACATAGAATCGCTTCTTGGTGATTATAAAAGTTATATATTACTTTTGCTAAGCTTTCCAAAAAGTCTTGGATCACTCTTTTTGGTGATCTGAAGATTAAGTTATGGATGTTTAAAGTGTGAAGACTGAATCTGTCCAGTTCTGGACAGCAAAGCCTTCTAATGTCTTTTATCCTAAATTGCATAATGAATCACCTTGAGATGTTTATAAATGTTTTGCTGGAAATTTCATTATCTTTCTAGAAAATCTGGGATCACCTGAATTGGGTGCATAAATCTCTAGTTATGGATTTTTAGGGTCACAAGTCTGAATCTGTCCAAATCTGGATAGAGCTGCTGTGTTTACACAATTCGACCTTGCTAAGAGCCTAATCATGCTGAGGTAAAAATACCAAAGTTGTAGAACACTTTTTAAGCTTTCCAGAAAATCCTAGTTTGATAATTTTGAACTAATATTGAAGAGTTATGATTGAAACGGGCAACGACTGTGTTGCTGTCCAAAAATCTGCAAGTGCACATTTGAGTGTTTGGTTCACCTTTTTTGCTAAAAATATTTGGTTAGCACCTAATTAGTGTGGACTTGCCATGGCTAAGTTTGAGATAACATATGTGTCCTGTTTTATATGTTTCTTTATCTAGTTGATTGTGATGTCGTATTGTGTTGCGTAAGTATCTAAAATGTTGTCGTCTTTTTGATGGTGTTAATGATGAACGCCGATAACGTACGACTAGCTAGCGCTTGCGTATAGTTGTTGCAGTGTCTTACTAATTAATGTTTAGTTCGCTACCGTCTATTTTGGGATTGTCTTGTGATATATTTCATCATATTCATGCATATGCATCTTGCATCTCATTTAGGACTGAGAGATGATGATCGTTCAAGTGATGTGGTGCCAACCACATGATGCAGTTGGTGGACGGCCCAAAGAAGGATGAACTTAACCAGTGGATGCTCGCCAAGTGAGTATCCCCCAGCAAACACTAAGTGTTAAATTCTAGGCAAGCCTCGGTTATATACATAACCATTTATATATGCTATTTTACTACACTTAATGTTTGTAGGTTTGTAATGTGCACTTAAGTGTAGGAGTTGGTTGAAATCCTAGTTGCATGAACTCAGGATTCCTTTGAGATGGATACTAGTATGCTAGGTCGAGTAGCTGCTATGCTAAATCAGGATCTCGGTAGAAGTCAATTGATTTTTCTAGCACTCGCGCGAGGCCAGGAATTGGCTGTATTCATTTTGATAACAGAATGATGATGGTCTATGGACACAGATCCATGGGGATGCATTGTCTATGAGACGAAATTGGAATAAGAATTAACATGCGGATACCTGTGTCAAGCGTTTGAACGTACTAAACGCATGTCGGGAAATATGGTAACCGGTAAACCTAGTACCTGAGTGAAGCCGGGCGCGGACTTTACCCCTCACTTGTCCTGAGACTGGGTCTCCCATTCTAGATATGGTGGGTACAAGTGCGGTCACTGTACGGCGACAGCCGGGGTCAGTGGAGCATTGTATGCCAAAGCGGTGAGGCCTGGCCGATAACGGGGAATCGATGGGGACGGTTGATATGTGTGGGGACGGAGTGCCCCTACATGTCGTGTGTTTAGGTTTACCTTGTAAGGTTTAAACTCGATTTGAATCGTCTGCTTCTCGCAGCTAATGAGACTGCTTGATCCATTGTACTGCATTGAGTAATAAGTGGAAATGAGTTACTGGCAAAAGATGTTGATGGATATAATGCTTGATACCATGTATGAATAGACAGGTTCTCATCTAGTCTAAAATTATTATTCTAGAACTTGAAAAGCTAAAACGTGATTTTAGACTCAGCTAGTGCTTTTGGCAGACCAAACCCCTTAGCCAAACAGCTTCATGGTCTAGAGGTAGAGGAGTAGACTCCTCACACCGGATAAGTCTAGCTGAGTATTAGTATACTCAGCCTTGCTTGTGGCATAATTTTTGCAGGTACCTCCTTGATTTTGGTTGATGGTGTGACTTGGCCTCCATCCCTGCCACCGGGATAGATGGTCGAGAGGGATTACTGCTTCCACAGGAGAGGACCAGGAGGAGTAGCGTGGCCAGGCTTCGCCATGTTACTCGTTTTTCTTCGTTAGTTATTTACGCTGCATTAAAACTTATTGTTATTATTTCTAAAACTCCAATAATATAATCACTAATGATATTTTCTTAATTTATGGTATTATGCTTTATTGTATTTCTCTGTGCCTCACCTTCGAGTGAGCTAGTGGTATTCGATCCTGGATAAGTAGCTTTATCGGACTAGATCCGAGGGACTGACGGGTTATTCCGATTTAAGTGTGTTGCCGCCTCTAACGCGACTTGGGCACTTAAGCTAGAATAATTTGGGCGGTTCCACCACATTGTAATCTAAAGAATCTACAAGAAAAACATTAGAAATAGAATGGTCAGGTGATATAGCAATTTTACTCAATCCTTTGACCAAACCTTGATTTCCATCCCCGAACGTGATAGCTCTTTGGGGATCTTCATTTTTCTCATAGGAGGAGAACATTCTTTGCTCCCCTGTCATGTGGTTTGTGCACCCGCTATCGATTATCCAACTTGAACCACCGGGTGCATAAACCTATAAAACAATTTTAGGTCTTGTTCTTAGGTACCCAAATAGTCTTGGGTCCTTTGATGTTAGAAACAAGCACCTTGGGTACCCAAACACAAGTCTTTGGACTCTTGTGTTTGCCCCCAACATATTTGGCAACTACTTTGCCTGATTTGTTAGTAAGCACATATGATGCATCAAAAATCTTAAATGAAATGTTATGCTCATTTGATGCAGCATGAGTTTTCTTTTTAGGCATTTTAACATGTGTAGAATGCCTAGAGCTAGAAGCCTCATTTTTATACATAAATGCATGATGAGAAATAGTGTGAGGTTGTCTAGCATGAATTCTCCTAATCTTATGTTTGGGATAGTTTACAGGATATAAAATGTATCCCTCTCTATCCTGAACCATGGGAGCTTTGCCCTTAACAAAGTTAGGCAATTTTTTAGGGGCATTAAGCTTGACATTGCTCCCCTGTTGGAAACCAATGCCATCATTAATGCCAGGGCGTCTCCTATTATAGAGCATGCTTCTAGCAAATTTAAATTTCTCATTTTCAAGTTCATGCTCGGCAATTTTAGCATCTAATTTAGCTACATGATCATTTTGCTTCTTAATCATGGCAAGGTGACCATCTATAGCTTCAACATTAACATCTCTACATCAAGTACAAATAAAAACATGATCAACAGTAGATGTAGAGGGTTTGCAAACATTTAATTCCTCTATCTTAGCACTTAATCTAGCATTCTCATCTCTAAGATAGGAAATAGAATCATTGCAAACATTTAATTCTTGAACCTTAGAAATTAAGCTAGCATTTTCATTTCTAAGGCTAGAAATTGAGTCATGGCAAATGCTAAGCTCCTTAGATAAATTTTCATTTCTCTACTTCCTGAGCATAAACATTTGTCAATTTAACATGTCTTTTGTTTTCTTTAATAAGGAAGTCCTCTTGGCTATCCAAGAGTTCATCCTTCTCATGAATAGCTTCTATTAATTCATTTAAGTTTTTCTTTTGTTCCATGCTGAGGTTGGTAAAAAGAGTAAGTAAATCATCTTCATTTTCACTAGAGCTACCCTTATCACTAGATGTTGTATATTTGGGGGTGGCTCTATAGTGTACCTTCTTTTTCTTGCCGTCCTTAGCCATGAAACATTTGTGACCGACATTGAGGAAGAGGAGGCCCTTGTTGACGGCGATGTTGGCGGCGTCCTTGTCGGAGGAGGAGTCGGTGGAGCTCTCGTCGGAGTCCCATTCCCGACATACATGGGCATCGCCGCCCTTCTTCTTGTAGTATCTCTTTTTCTCCTTCTTCTTCCCCTTCTTGTCGTCGTCCCTGTCACTTTCACTTGACATTGGACATTTAGCAATGAAATGACTGGGCATACCACATTTGTAGCACACCCTTTTGGAGCGGGGTTTGTAGTCCTTTCCCCTCCTTTGCTTGAGGATTTGGCAGAAGCTCTTGATGATGAGTGCCATCTCCTCGTTGTCGAGCTTGGAGGCATCGATTGGAAGCCTACTTGGTGTAGACTCCCTCTTTTCTTCTTCCATCACTTTGAATGCGACGGGTTGCACCTCGAGTGTGAAGGTGGCGCCTTGCTCCAAGTTGACGAAGTGTTTGGAGTCTTTGATCATTAGCTCAAAGCTCACAAACTTGCCAATAACCTCCTCGGGAGTCATTAGTTTATATCTAGGATCCCCACGAATTAATTGAACTTGAGTAGGATTGCGAAAAACAAGGGATCTTAGAATAACCTTGACCATTTCATGGTCATCCCATTTGGTGCTCTCGAGGTTGCGCACTTGGTTCACCATTGTCTTGAGCCAATTATACATCGCTTGCGGCTCTTCTCCTTTGTTGAGGACGAATCGACTGAGCTCCCCCTCGATCGTCTTGCGCTTGGTGATCTTGGTCACCTCGTCCCCTTCGTGCACCGTTTTGAGGACGTCCCAAATTTCTTTGGCGCTCTTTAACCCTTGCACCTTGTTATACTCTTCTCGACACAAAGAGGCGAGGAGTATAGACGTGGCTTGGGAGTTAAAGTGTCTAATTTGGGTGACCTCGTCCGAGTCATAGTCCTTGTCCCCCACCTGTGGTACCTGTGCTCCAAATTCAACTATGTCCCATATGCTTTCGTGGAGTGAGGTTAGATGATGCCTCATTTTATCACTCCACATACAATAATCTTCACCATCAAAATATGGTGGTTTGCTGTGACGGAACCTCCCAAGTTATTAGGCCCACCTACAGTTGTCCTTGTCCAACAGACATCAGGCAACCCTGTAGATGTTCCTGAATCACTTGACAAGTTCGGTATCTTTTCTTACCTTTCCAGGAACGTTTCATCTGTCTTGCAGACATTACACAATATCGGAGATATCGAAATGCGGAAGTGATTACATAAACTTACATTTATTTAAAAGTAAGATCAAGTTGCTTATTACAGACCAGAAATATAAACGAGTGCTGAGTAGTATTATTACATAACCAAGGGAGGCAAAACTCCTCGCGAATAGATTTTACATAAAAGTTCCTTATGGAGGACCATGTCCTCCCACATCTTCACTCTTGTTTTTCCTCATGAGGAACCACCTTGGTACAGAAGCAACAGAAATCTGCTGCTTCCTCACCTAAAAACAACGAGGGAATGAACCCTGAGTATGGAATTACTCAGCAAGTCTTACCCGACTAAAGAAAAGACTCTCAAGGATATGCTGGTTAAAAGGGAATCAAGGTAAGGTATCTCAAGATCAATGACTCTGTTGTTGCATAAATGCTTACTAAAAGTGGATCCTTAAAAATCCAATTTTCTTGTCAAGTTAGGTAAACTTACCTACATCTAGAGTTCTTGCTAACCTAGTTCAAACACTCATCCTGAACTAGCCAAGTTCTTAATCCGTCCTTCATCTTTACTGGAGTTCTACGTATAGGGCAGTGACCAAGTCTTCATAACCGCGAAGGTACGGTGATCCGAATCGATTATACTCAGCTGAGGATCTCTGATCACACGACATATGTAGCACTTAACCCTTGCATATGTCAACCCGCCACCAGGTTTCTTAAGACCAGATCAGGTTCACGCAAACCGAGAGCACAGATACACCATCGTCCAGCCTCTTGCTACGGAGGGTACACGCTACTCTCGCCACCGCTCCATTCCCATTTCGTGTTATCTTATTCTGGCCTTAGTTTGCCCGAGGCAAGGCTTACCCATGACGAGGCATGTGACCAGTTAAAGGGTCCTCGGTCATCAAGCCTACATCGAGACGGTCCTTAATCGACTCAGACGGAGACACTACACCGAGACTCTCTTCTCGTGCAAGTCACCCGCCTAGTCTCAGCTTAATCATTTAACCCCAAAAACTTGGTACCTGTCAGAGGTACATCTTTTCCGATGTTGAACCCATCATGGCCATGATGGATCCACCATCATGTTTTATTTTCAAAAACCTCCCACTTTGCCAATCATCTTTTGTAAAACAAAACTTTTTGTTTTGCTAGAGCAATACTAAGCATAGTAAAAACCTTTTGTAAAACAGGGTATCAAGGAAGGTGATCAAGATCAAGGAAGGTAATGCAGGAATTGTTTAGCAATCAACTCCTATTACTTAATGCAGCAAACAAGTGAGAAAGATTTTTAAAAACATCAAGGAAAGTGGCAAATGCACCGGGGCTTGCCTTCATTAGTAGATGAGTCAGGCTCAGGCCCGCAGATGTCAAAGTAGAGATACGATCCTGCCTGAGAGTCCGAAGGTGGTGGTGCCTTTTCTTCACTCACTTCAACTTCTTCTTCGTTTTCTAAATATAACCACATATATGTATATAAGAATGAATGCCATGTAATGCTCATGAGAGTGCAAAGATAATAAAAACTTATTATCTAAGGTCTTGAATACAATTTTCCTTCACGGAACTCCGAGAACTTAGGGTTTCCGGAGTCAGTAAAGGAGTTCATAGAGCAGGAGTGGGGGTTTTGGGTTCTAGTTATCAAACAAGGTTCAAATCAACCCAAACTCTACCCAAGGCTTCTAAATAATGTATAGGACTCATATAAAAAAATTTGGACATTTTTGGAATTACCATTTATTTTCTAAAAATCTAGAACCACTACCTTAAACTACTTTAAATACCTTAAAATTCCTTATTTAACCTAAAAATCATGAAACTATTTTTATTAAAACTATGAAAAATAAGAAGTCTAGGAAAATTAGTTTCACAATTTTAGGATTTTTCTACAATTTTTAACAAATTTCCAAAGCTCTACTGAAAAAGAAAAAGAAAAAGATTAAAACAGTGATGGGTCGTTTCTAGCCCAGGCGGCCCAGGTCCACATAGAATCGCGCCCACGCCCACGCGCGCGATGGCAGCTTTGCGAAAAAGCCCTCGGGTTCTTGGCTAACTGAAAACGAGTTCGGCTACTATTTTCTTGAGTCACTGACGCTTGGCAGAAAAGTCCTCCAACTTCTATTCCTTTACAGAGGGAGGTCCTCGACGGCGCTCACGCACAGCCGAGCTCCAGCGAGCTAGTAGACCGGCCGAACGGGGCCATGACCGGCGCTCCCGAGCGGCAGACACCAAATCGGACCTACCCTGAACATTTCCCCTAAGTTAATTGCACCGTTGGTGAGCTATCAAGCTTTGTCCGCGTGAACCGAATGGGTGGCGAACAGATGAGTGCGTTCCCGATGATTAGTGGTCTCTCAGTTCGAATTGGTGACACGGTAAGCATTACAGAGCTATGAGAGTGCTCAAACGAGGAAGCAGGGGACAGGGACTGACCGGAAAAGGGCTGGCCGCGGCGAGGTGTTCTTCGCGGTGGCGGAGACTTGATTTGGGGGAAGTTTGAAATTCCAGAGCTCGGGTGAACGATTACGGGTGGGAGTGGGTGCTAAGGCTTCACGATGACATAGCGCAGCTACCCCGGCCATCAATTTATAGAGGGCATCGATGGTGGCCGGGAATTTGAAGAAGGACGCGCGGCGGTCGGAGGTAGTGAGAGCACCTAGAGGGGGGGGTGAATAGGTGATCCTGTAAAAACTTCAAACTTAAGCCACAAAAACTTGTTAAGTGTTAGCACGATTAATGCCAAGTGGCTAAGATGAAGTCTCAACAAAACACAGTACCACAAGAGAATCAAGCACAGAGTGACACAGTGGTTTTATCCCGTGGTTCGGCCAAGACCAACGCTTGCCTACTCCACGTTGTGGCGTCCCAACGGACGAGGGTTGCAATCAACCCCTCTCAAGCGGTCCAAAGACCCACTTGAATACCACGGTGTTTTGTTGTTCCTTTTACTATCCCGTTTGCAAGGAATCTCCACAAATTGGAGTCTCTTGCCCTTACAAGTATATGTTCACAGAGAAAGCACAGAGTAAGGGAGGGAAGCAACACACACAAATCCACAGCAAAAGCGCACACACACGGCCAAGAATCGAGCTCGAGTGACTATCTCAGAGTTCTCACTAGAACGGAGCTCGATTCACTTAGAATCACAAACGAATGCGCAAAGAACAAGTGTGGATGATCAAGAATGCTTAAGAGTTGCTTGTGTGTTTCCTCCATGCGCCTAGGGGCCCCTTTTATAGCCCCAAGGCAGCTAGGAGCCGTTGAGAGCAATTTTAGAAGGCCATCCTTGCCTTCTGTCGACGGGGGCACCGGACAGTCCGGTGCACACCGGACACTGTCCGGTGCCCGATTTGTTTCCTTTCCTGGCGCAGTCGACCGTTGCAGCCCGTTGGAGATCTGCGAGCCGTTGGCGCACCGGACAGTCCGGTGCACACCGGACAGTCCGGTGCCGTCTTCCGACCGTTGGCTCGGCCACGTGTCTCGCGCAGATTGCGCGGCCGACCGTTGGCCCTGGCCGACCGTTGGCTCACCGGACAGTCCGGTGCACACCGGACAGTCCGGTGAATTTTAGCCGTACGCCGTCGGCGAAGTCCCGAGAGCGGCCAGTTCGCGCCGAGTCGGCCTGGCGCACCGGACACTGTCCGGTGCACACCGGACAGTCCGGTGCTCCAGACCGAACAAGGTCTTGGCTGCACACAGCCAAGCTTTTCTCTCCCCTTCTCTTTTCTTCTTCTTTCTGTTTCTAATACTTAGACAAGTATATTAGTACACAAAACCAATGTACTAAGGATTAGAAACATACCTTTACTCCATGATTTGTACTTTGTTCCATTTTACAAATAGGCACCTGTGTTGGGCACTAAATCACCAAAATACTTAGAAATGGCACAAGGGCACATTTCCCTTTCAATCTCCCCCTTTTTGGTGATTTATGCCAACACAACATAAAGCAAGTTGAACAAGTACAAAAACACTTCAAATAAGAACTCAAATTGTTTTGATTCAATTTTTGACATATATGGATCATCCTTTTGCCACCACTTGGTTTGTTTTTGCAAATCAAACTCAAATCTCTATCTCTAAGTCAAACACACATGTTGAAGCATAAAGAGAGTCATTCCAAAAGAGTTTGATCAAAGATTTAAAAAAACTCCCCCTTTTTCCCATAATTACTACTTCTCCCCACAAGAAGCCAACTTTTGACAAGAGAGACAACAAAAAAGTTTTGACAACCCAAAAACTCTATTCTACTTTTTTTCAAAATCTCTCAAGTGGTAGCTGATCCATTTATTGCTTTGGCCCTTATTTTCTCCCCCTTTGGCATCAAGCACCAAAACGGGATCAATTTTGGCCCTTTAACCCCATTGCCTCACCAAAAGTCTTCAATTAAGAGCAAATGGCAATAAGAGTTCATGAGATGAACTTGGAATAAGTTACCCTCTCATCGGAGTGCAGTGGAAGTCTTTCACGGTCCAAGTCCACCATTTCCCTTTCAATTCTCCTTTGAGACTAAAACAGGCAAACTCAAGCATATGGTTAGTTTCAAAGGGTCAAGTTGTAACACGTCTCCCCCTAAACATGTGCATCACCTTGCAACGGACTTGTGAGGTCCAGGGAGTGTTTGTACAACTTGAGCACCATAATAAGCAACAAAATGCAGAATGGACATGATCAAAAGCATAAACCCATGTATGCTACAATTCAATCCAAGTTCCGCGAATCTAAGACATTTAGCTCACTACGCAGCCTGCAAAAGGTCTTCTCATCTAAAGGCTTGGTAAAGATATCGGCTAGCTGGTTCTCGGTGCTTACATAAAACACTTCGATATCTCCCTTTTGCTGGTGGTCTCTCAAAAAGTGATGCCGGATGTCTATGTGCTTTGTGCGGCTGTGCTCAACAGGATTTTCCGCTATTCGGATAGCACTCTCATTATCACATAGGAGTGGGACTTTGCTCAGATTGTAGCCAAAGTCCCTGAGGGTTTGCCTCATCCAAAGTAGTTGCGCACAACACTGTCCTGCGGCAACGTACTCGGCCTCAGCGGTGGATAGGGCAACGGAGGTTTGTTTCTTGGAATTCCATGACACCAGGGACCTTCCTAAGAATTGGCACGTCCCCGATGTACTTTTCCTATCGACCTTACATCCAGCATAGTCGGAATCTGAGTACCCAATCAAGTCAAAGTTAGACCCCTTTGGATACCAGATCCCGAAGCAAGGCGTAGCGACTAAATATCTAAGAATTCGCTTCACTGCCACTAAGTGACACTCCTTAGGATCGGATTGAAATCTAGCACACATGCATACGCTAAGCATAATATCCGGTCTACTAGCACATAAGTAAAGCAAAGAACCTATCATAGACCGGTATGCTTTTTGATCAACGGACTTACCTCCTTTGTTGAGGTCGGTGTGTCCGTCAGTCCCCATCGGAGTCTTTGCGGGCTTGGCGTCCTTCATCCCAAACCGCTTCAGCAAGTCTTGCGTGTACATCGTTTGGGAGATGAAGGTGCCGTCCTTGAGTTGCTTCACTTGGAACCCAAGGAAGTAGTTCAACTCGCCCATCATCGACATCTCGAATTTCTGCGTCATCACCCTGCTAAACTCTTCACAAGACTTTTGGTTAGTAGAACCAAATATTATGTCATCGACATAAATTTGGCACACAAACAAATCACCATCACAAGTCTTAGTAAAAAGAGTTGGATCGGCTTTCCCAACCTTGAAAGCATTAGCAATTAAGAAATCTCTAAGGCATTCATACCATGCTCTTGGGGCTTGTTTAAGTCCATAGAGCGCCTTAGAGAGCTTACACACGTGGTCGGGGTACCGTTCATCCTCGAACCCAGGGGGTTGCTCTACGTACACCTCCTCCTTTATCGGCCCGTTGAGGAAAGCGCTCTTCACATCCATTTGGTACAGCCTGAAAGAATGGTGAGCGGCATATGCTAGCAAGATACGAATGGACTCTAGCCTAGCCACAGGAGCAAAAGTCTCCTCAAAGTCCAAACCTGCGACTTGGGCATAACCTTTTGCCACAAGTCGAGCCTTGTTCCTTGTCACCACTCCGTGCTCGTCCTGTTTGTTGCGGAACACCCACTTGGTTCCTACAACATTTTGCTTGGGACGAGGCACCAGCGTCCAAACTTCATTGCGCTTGAAGTTGTTGAGTTCCTCTTGCATGGCCAATACCCAATCCGGATCTAGCAAGGCCTCCTCTACCCTGAAAGGCTCAATAGAGGAGACAAAAGAGTAATGCTCACAAAAATTAACTAATCGAGATCGAGTAGTTACTCCCTTGCTAATGTCACCCAAAATTTGGTCAACGGGATGATCCCTTTGAATCATCGCTCGAACTTGGGTTGGAGGTGCCGGTTGTGCTTCTTCCTCCATCACGTGATCATCTTGTGCTCCCCCTTGATCACACGCCTCCTTTTGATGAACCTGTTCATCGTCTTGAGTTGGGGGATGCACCGTGGTTGAGGAAGAGGGTTGATTTCGTTCATCTTGTTCCTGTGGCCGAACGTCTCCAATCGCCATGGTTCGTATAGCGGCCGTCGGAACATCTTCTTCATCTACATCATCACAATCAACAACTTGCTCTCTTGGAGAGCAATTAGTCTCATCAAATACAACGTCGCTAGAGACTTCAACCAAACCCGATGATTTGTTGAAGACCCTATACGCCTTTGTATTTGAATCATAACCTAATAAAAACCCTTCTACAGCTTTGGGAGCAAACTTAGAATTTCTACCCTTCTTCACTAGAATATAACATTTGCTCCCAAATACACGAAAGTACGATACATTGGGTTTGTTACCGGTTAGTAGCTCATACGAAGTCTTCTTGAGGAGGCGGTGAAGGTAGACCCTGTTGATGGCGTGGCAAGCCGTGTTCACAGCTTCCGACCAAAAACACTCGGGGGTCTTGAATTCTCCAAGCATCGTCCTTGCCATATCGATTAGCGTCCTGTTCTTCCTCTCTACCACACCATTTTGCTGTGGTGTGTAGGGAGCGGAGAACTCGTGCTTGATCCCTTCCTCCTCAAGAAACTCCTCCACTTGAAGGTTCTTGAACTCGGACCCGTTGTCGCTCCTTATCTTCTTCACCTTGAGCTCAAACTCATTTTGAGCTCTCCTGAGGAAGCGCTTGATGGTCCCTTGGGTTTCAGACTTATCCTGCAAAAAGAACACCCAAGTGAAGCGGGAAAAGTCATCAACAATAACTAAACCATACTTACTTCCTCCTATGCTTAGGTAGGCGACGGGTCCGAAGAGGTCCATATGCAGCAGCTCCAGAGGTCTTGACGTGGTCATTACATTCTTGCTGTGATGTGCTCCTCCTACCTGCTTACCTGCTTGACAAGCTGCACAAGGTCTATCTTTTTCGAAATAAACATTTGTTAGACCTATCACGTGTTCTCCCTTTAGAAGCTTGTGGAGGTTCTTCATCCCCACATGTGCTAAGCGGCGATGCCACAGCCAGCCCATGCAAGTCTTAGCCATTAAGCATGCATCTAGACCGGCCTCTTCTTTTGCAAAATCAACTAAATAAAGTTTGCCGTCTAGTACACCTTTAAAAGCTAGTGAACCATCACATCTTCTAAAGACAGACACATCTACATTAGTAAAAAGGCAATTGTATCCCATTTGACATAATTGACTAACTGATAGCAAATTATATCCAAGACTCTCCACTAAGAATACATTTGAGATAGAATGCTCATTTGAAATTGCAATTTTACCTAACCCTTTTACCTTGCCTTGATTCCCATCACCGAATATAATTGAATCTTGGGAATCCTTATTCTTGACGTAGGAGGTGAACATCTTCTTCTCCCCCGTCATATGGTTTGTGCATCCGCTGTCGATAATCCAGCTTGAACCCCCGGATGCATAAACCTGCAAGGCAAATTTAGGCTTGGGTCTTAGGTACCCAACTCATGTTGGGTCCTGCAAGGTTAGCACAAATATCTTTAGGGACCCAAATGCAAGATTTATCTCCCTTGCATCTAGCCCCTAATTTCCTAGCAACTACCTTCTTACCCTTTCTACAAATAGCAAAGGGAGCATTACAAGCATAATAAATGGTAGAAGGTTCATTCACTACTTTCCTAGGAGCATGAATAACATTCTTTCTAGGTATATGAGCAATATCTCTCCTAGGCATATGTACAACATTTTTCCTACACATATCTCTATCATGCTTATAAGACGAACTAGAAGCAATCATGGCATGGGAATCATAAACATGTGAATCAAAATGATTATAAGCATGTCTCCTATCATAATACATAAAAGCATGATTCTTTTTAGCATTACTAGCCATAGGGGCCTTCCCCTTCTCCTTGACGAAGATGGGAGCCTTATGGCTTGTTAAGTTCTTGGCTTCCCTCTTGAAGCCAAGCCCATCCTTAATTGAGGGATGTCTTCCAATTGTATAGGCATCCCTTGCAAATTTTATCTTTTCAATTTCACTCTTGCTAGTCTTAAGTTGGGCATTAAGACTAGCCACTTCATCTTTTAGTTTTGAAATTGAAACTAGGTGTTTGCTACAAGTGTTAACATCAAAATCCTTACACCTAGTGCAAATTGTAACATTTTCAACACAAGACTTAGATTTATTTGTTACTTCTAATTTAGCATTTAAATCATGGTTAACACTTTGTAAAGTAGCAATGGTTTCATGACAGGAAGATATTTCACTAGAAAGCACTTCATTTCTTTTTACTTCTAAAGCATATGATTTTTGTGCCTCTACAAACTTATCATGTTCATCATACAATAAATCCTCTTGCTTTTCTAAAAGCCTATCCTTTTCATTCAAAGCATCAATTAATTCATTGATTTTATCTATCTTAGATCTATCTAAGCCCTTGAACAAGCATGAGTAATCTATGTCATCATCACTAGACTCACTATCACTAGAAGAAGCATAAGTGGAGTCTTGAGTACTCACCTTCTTCTCTCTTGCCATAAGGCAAGTGAGACGCTCGTTGGGGAAGAGAGTCGATTTGTTGAAGGCAGTGGCGGCGAGTCCTTCGTTGTCGGAGTCGGAGGAGGAGCAATCCGAATCCCACTCCTTTCCTAGATGCGCCTCGCCTTTTGCCTTCTTGTATTGCTTCTTCTTCTCTCTTTTGTTCCCCTTTTCCTGGTCACTTTCATTATCGGGACAGTTAGCGATAAAATGACCAAGCTTACCGCATTTGAAGCATGAGCGCTTCCCCTTGGTCTTGGTCTTGCTTGGCTGCCCCTTGCGACCATTTAGCGCCGTCTTGAATCTCTTGATGATGAGAGCCATCTCTTCATCATTGAGCCCGGCCGCCTCGACTTGCGCCACCTTGCTAGGTAGCGACTCCTTGCTCCTCGTTGCTTTTAGAGCAATGGGTTGAGGCTCGTGGAGTGGTCCGTTCAACGTGTCGTCGACGTATCTTGCCTCCTTGATCATCATCCGCCCGCTCACGAATTTTCCAAGAACTTCCTCGGGCGTCATCATCGTGTACCTGGGATTCTCACGAATATTGTTCACGAGATGAGGATCAAGTACAGTAAAGGACCTGAGCATTAGGCGGACGACGTCGTGATCCGTCCATCGCGTGCTCCCGTAGCTCCTTATCTTGTTGATGAGGGTCTTGAGCCGGTTGTATGTTTGCGTCGGCTCCTCGCCCCTTATCATGGCGAACCGTCCAAGCTCGCCCTCGACCAACTCCATCTTGGTGAGTAAGGTGACGTCGTTCCCCTCATGAGAAATCTTGAGGGTGTCCCAGATTTGCTTGGCGTTATCCAAGCCGCTCACCTTATGGTATTCATCCCTGCACAAGGAAGCTAGAAGAACAGTAGTAGCTTGTGCATTCTTATGAATTTGTTCATTAATGAACATGGGACTATCCGAACTATCAAAATGCATTCCACTCTCTACAATCTCCCAAATACTAGGATGGAGAGAGAATAGGTGACTACGCATTTTGTGACTCCAAAATCCGTAGTCCTCTCCATCAAAGTGTGGGGGCTTGCCGAGTGGAATGGAGAGCAAATGAGAATGTGAACTTTGCGGAATACGAGAGTAATCAAAAGAAAAGTTCGAATTAACCGGTTTTCTCCTCTCGTAGTCGTTGTGGTCCTCGTCCTTTTGGGAAGTAGACTCGTCGCTGTCGTAGTAGACGATCTCCTTGATGCGCCTGGTCTTCTTCTTCTTCCCCTCCTTCCATCTTTGGCCCGAGCCGGAGTCGGTAGGCTTATCGTCCTTCGGCTCGTTGACGAAGGATTCCTTCTCTTTGTCGTTGATCACTATACCCTTCCCCTTAGGATCCATCTATTCGGGCGGTTAGTCCCTTTGTGAATAGAACGGCTCTGATACCAATTGAGAGCACCTAGAGGGGGGGGGTGAATAGGTGATCCTGTAAAAACTTCAAACTTAAGCCACAAAAACTTGTTAAGTGTTAGCACGATTAATGCCAAGTGGCTAAGATGAAGTCTCAACAAAACACAGTACCACAAGAGAATCAAGCACAGAGTGACACAGTGGTTTTATCCCGTGGTTCGGCCAAGACCAACGCTTGCCTACTCCACGTTGTGGCGTCCCAACGGACGAGGGTTGCAATCAACCCCTCTCAAGCGGTCCAAAGACCCACTTGAATACCACGGTGTTTTGTTGTTCCTTTTACTATCCCGTTTGCAAGGAATCTCCACAAATTGGAGTCTCTTGCCCTTACAAGTATATGTTCACAGAGAAAGCACAGAGTAAGGGAGGGAAGCAACACACACAAATCCACAGCAAAAGCGCACACACACGGCCAAGAATCGAGCTCGAGTGACTATCTCAGAGTTCTCACTAGAACGGAGCTCGATTCACTTAGAATCACAAACGAATGCGCAAAGAACAAGTGTGGATGATCAAGAATGCTTAAGAGTTGCTTGTGTGTTTCCTCCATGCGCCTAGGGGCCCCTTTTATAGCCCCAAGGCAGCTAGGAGCCGTTGAGAGCAATTTTAGAAGGCCATCCTTGCCTTCTGTCGACGGGGGCACCGGACAGTCCGGTGCACACCGGACACTGTCCGGTGCCCGATTTGTTTCCTTTCCTGGCGCAGTCGACCGTTGCAGCCCGTTGGAGATCTGCGAGCCGTTGGCACACCGGACAGTCCGGTGCACACCGGACAGTCCGGTGCCGTCTTCCGACCGTTGGCTCGGCCACGTGTCTCGCGCAGATTGCGCGGCCGACCGTTGGCCCTGGCCGACCGTTGGCTCACCGGACAGTCCGGTGCACACCGGACAGTCCGGTGAATTTTAGCCGTACGCCGTCGGCGAAGTCCCGAGAGCGGCCAGTTCGCGCCGAGTCGGCCTGGCGCACCGGACACTGTCCGGTGCACACCGGACAGTCCGGTGCTCCAGACCGAACAAGGTCTTGGCTGCACACAGCCAAGCTTTTCTCTCCCCTTCTCTTTTCTTCTTCTTTCTGTTTCTAATACTTAGACAAGTATATTAGTACACAAAACCAATGTACTAAGGATTAGAAACATACCTTTACTCCATGATTTGTACTTTGTTCCATTTTACAAATAGGCACCTGTGTTGGGCACTAAATCACCAAAATACTTAGAAATGGCACAAGGGCACATTTCCCTTTCAGGTAGAAGAAGGCACTGGCGCGCGTGAGTGCGTGTCCTCAGTCGTGGCGAGCTCACCGGCGATGATGGGACTGCCCTAGAGAGTCACGGCGACGAGGTGTAAAGGCAGAGCCACGCGGCGGGCAACGGCGAAGGCTTGACGACGGTGAGCCCCTGTATCCACGGGCGGTGAGCAAGGGGAAGGGATTACGGCTGGCCGGGGTGGCATCCAGCTCATCGGCGGCGAGGATTTTTACTGGGCTATGCTTATCTGATGGCCACGGTGCACGAATCACGGCGAGCAACAATCAACGGCGACGGGCCACCGGCGACGAGCAGGGGGTGGGATCGGGATCTTCTTCAGTTTAATATTTATTGTACCATGGCGATGGTCATTCTGATGAACTGACAGAGCAAGTTTAGGTCACATTTTCTCTTAATTTCAAATGGCAACACATCCAGTGACCTGCAACAAAGTTGTAGAGCTATATACCACCTACATTTCGACTATAGTGACTGAGCTCATTTGATCACTAGATCATGGTTGAATTCACACTCAAAGCTGACTCTGTTACACTGAATATCTGAATTTCAGAATGAAACCAGCCTGACAGCCAAGCTTTGAGCTTAATTATCTCTGGATTTTTCTTAACAACTGAGCTCACACTCTTAAGCAAAGTTGTTCCCCTATGATTGGGCTACGATTTTGATGTGGTGACCTAGGGCAAAAACCCTAGAATTTAAAAGTTGCAAGGCTCCATAGTTGAGCCAAAACTCTGAAATTCAGACTTAACATGAAATCTCACATAGGGTCCTTTTTGCAAATGAGTCCAAAACTTAGGGTTTGGCTTGTAAATTCACATATGAGTGACCCAAATGACTTAAGTTACTTATTTAACTTGGTTTTTGCACTTTAGTCCAAAAGTGGACTAATTTTGCACATAGGTCCCTAGGGTTTGGTTTTAGGGTTTTCCAGGGTTTCAAATGGGGTTTTTGGTATCCCAGGGGTATAAATGTGATTCAAGTTCATTTTTGGGAACATTTTATGACTAGTCCCCTAAGGCTTTTAGATTTTCTCAATTTGGTTATGTTTTACCCCCTTTAATCCCTCTTTAGGGCTAAGTTCCCTATCCAGGGTTCTATCTGCAAAATACAACTTGTTTGAAATTTTTACCTAGTAAATGCACTCTAGGTGTGTCAAACATATGCAATGCCAATGTTTATGATGCCATGCTCAAGTTTTAGTTATAGTAACACTAGGGGTGTTACATCTGCCTAAGGGAACGGAAAGTAATGGAGCGTGCTTTGAAATACAAGGATAGCGTAGGGGCATCTTACTATACTTCTTGCGCTCATGGCACTTAGAAGCGACGGACGAGTCGGAGTTTGATGTGGAGGATGACGAAGAGTCAGTCTCGTAGTAGACGACCTTCTTCATCATCTTCTTCTTGTCACCTCTTCGATGCGACTTGGTGGAGGAAGAGGATTCCTCCTTATTCTTGTTGCCGGACTCTCTCAAAAGAGTTCTCCCCGAGCTTGCGGGCTTATCGCCGGTCATGATCTCCCTCTTAGCGTGATCTCTCGACATCACTTCGAGTTGTTAGACTTTAATGAAGCACCGAGCTCCGATACCAATTGAAAGTCACCTAGAGGAGGGGTGAATAGGCGTAATATAAAATATAGAACTTTAAACACACACTGCAAGCCAGGTTAGCGTTAGAACTAAAATCAAGTCAGGGAGAGAGGGGAAAACAAATCAAACGGAAATCAAGTGAATGAACACGTTGATTTGTTTTACCGAGGTTCGGTTCCAAAGAACCTAGTCCCCGTTGAGGAGGTCACAAAGACCGGGTCTATTCCAACCCTTTCCCTATCTAAAACGGTCACATAGACCGAGTGAGCCTTTCCCTTAATCAATCGGGTCACTAAGACCCCGCAAGGACCACCACACTCTTAGGTGTCTCTTGCTTTGATTACAAGTCACTTGAGAATAAGAATGAGAAAGAAAGGCAATCCAAGAGGCAAGAGCTCAAAAGAACACGAAATCACTCTCTCACAAGTCACTAAGTATTTGAGATGAATTTGGGACTTGGAGAGGCTTTGATCTTTTGAATTGTGTCTAGGAGTGAATGCTAGAGCTCTTGTATTGAATTTGATGTTCAGAAATCTTGGATGCTTGGAGTTGTGGTGGTTGGGGGTATTTATAGCCCTCAACCACCAAAGTAGTCGTTGGGGAGGCTGCTGGCGATGGGCGTACCGGACAGTTTGGTGCTCCACCGGACAGGTCCTGTTCAATGTCTGGTGAGCCGCCACGTCACCCAACTGTTAGGGTTCGGAGTGAAGTCGACCGTTGGATTTTTGTCTCCTTTGCAGCACCGGACAATCTGGTGCCACACCGGACAGTCCGGTGCCCTCTGACTTTGCGGCTCTGACTTCTGCCACGCACTGTAGCTGCACTATTCATCCGTCAGAGTCGACCGTTGCGCGCTGGATAGCCGATGCCTGCTGGCACACCGGACAGTCCAGTGACACACCGGACAGTCCAGTGAATTATAGCGGGGCGCACCTGCGTTTTCCCGAGAGTGGATGGTTTGACCCTGTATGGTCCTGGCACACCGGACACTGTCCGATGGCACACCGCACCGGACCACAGCACACTCAAGTCCTTTTTGCTCCTCTTGAATTAGGTCCCTAACTTGAATATTTATTGGTTTGTATTGAACCTTATGCACCTGTAATACATCAATTCTAGAGCAAACTAGTTAGTCCGTATGTTTGTGTTGGACATTCAACCATCAAAATAAATGTAGGAAAAGGTTAACCCTATTTCCCTTTCAAGTCACCCAGTGGACTGCGGGTTGATTTTCATTTTAGTCAGGGACTCATTAGCAAAACGCTTCCGTGAAGGGCTACGGGGCTGCCTGGGCCGTCAGATTAGATTTGGACGGCCGCGAGCAGACCAAACCGATATCGAATCGGAGCCATAGGTGGTTAGATTGACGGGCTAGATGACATGGCCTAGGATATAATCGTGTCCCCTGGATTCTGATTGGACGATCCCCCAATGGTTTTGGCTGAGTCGCTACGCTTGAGCTGATCCTGACCGCATATTGCCGACGGCCCACAGGTCATCACTCCGACCTGATACACCTCACGGCGGTGCCCCCTGTTCACGCGGCGGAGCTTCATCGGTGTACAACTCCCCGGTTAACTAGGGCCACATTCCCAACCCCGAGAGATACTACCCGAAGATATGGTGGTGGCGGATACTATAGGAAACCGCATACCTGTTTTCCGGTGACAAGGAGCCCTAGTGACGCCTAGGGGCGGCAAGATCGCCATTACAATGTTCGGTGACAAATTGGGCCCAACCCAAATGAACTTTCCTCCCTCCCAAGGTCGCATACCCACTGGCACAATCTAGTGATACCTCGGAACAGCGCCAAGGGCTGGTGGACGTCTACCGCGAGGTGGACGATGGAGGCGGTGGCGGACCTTCCCTGAACTATCATATCGGATCACGACGCTCAACCAGCTCGATTTGGATCACCAAAAGGGGAGAGGCTAGAGGCGGCCCTAGGAATAAATAGGCTCAGGACAAATCCGGTCCGCAGATGGAGGGGATTTAGCACTGGGTTGTTGGAGTTTTCTCGGTCGCCGTAAATAGGACTGGGCGTCTGGGTTTACCCTAAATTTCGTGTCGGGTTTTTTTAGTTTTTTAAATTTCGGGTTTTCAACAGTAGCACCCGTACTCGTACCCAAACTTCCGGGTACCTGTAATTTCGGGTACCCGCAATTTCGGGTTTGGGTTTGGGTAAAATTCGAGTACCCAGTATTATAAATCATACACAAGACTACAAGAGTACAAGACATCTATATGACAATGGAATCACAAAATACTAGAGTTTAATAACTTGCTCAAGTCCACAACGCACACAAGAAAACTGAGACAAAGTACTATTATTACATAAATTTTAACTAAGATCCACGGAAGGTAATCATTAAGTAAACTGCTACTGTTCCAAAGCAACGCAATGCAATAGAAATTAAACTCTAGCAGCTTTGTGCTAACAGCCAACTAGGACGAAGATCCACGGACACCCAACAGCTTTGTGCTAAACGCCCAACAGAAATTAAACGCCAGTCGCCAACAGCTTTGTGCTAACGCCCAGTCCTACTCCTACAGCCAACACCCAACAGTTCATATGGCCAGCAGCCCAGCAGGCAGCAAAAGCCAACAGCTCAACGAAGATCCACGGAAGCCAGCAACTAGGACGAACGCCAGTCGCCAACGTGCCCACTGCCCAGGTCCGCAGCTCATTCAGTCGTCAACGAAGATCCACAGAAGCCAACAGCAAAGCAACGCGCCAGCCGCCAACGTGCCCAGGTCTGCAGTCTGCACTAAAGCAGTAGAAATTAAAGCATTAGAGAATAAGTAAACACCAGCTAAAGCAGGCGGCAGCTATATGAAGCAGAGTAGCAGACTGTGGGCCATATGAAGCATTATCCAAACTAGCAAGCATGAACTAAGAATGTAGATGTTCCAAACTAGCAAGCATGAACTACTAGCAAGCATGAACTACTAGCAAACTAGCAAGCAGAGTAGCAGACTGTGGACTACTATACCAGACTAGCAGCAGAGTAGCAGAGTAGTAGATCATGGTAGCAGCAGAGTAGCAGAACACTATACCAAACTAGCAAGCATGAACTACTAGCAAGCAGAACTAAACACTATACCAAACTAGCCTAGGTCTGCAGTCTGCACTAAAGCAGTAACAACCTAGAATTAAGCATGAACACTATACCAGATTACCAGCTGCCAGCAGGACAACTAGCAAGGCAGCAACCAAAAAACAAATGAAGTAAACACTATACCAGCTGCCAACAGCATGAACTAAGATGTAGATGTTCCAGGGATGGTGTTGCTTCCTGTTCCTGTTCCTGTTGTTCTTGTTGCTTCTTGTTTTCCTTTTCCTTTATCGCCAAATTCTTCTTTTAGTTCTGCAATCAGATGCAGCATTGTCTGGTTCACATATGTTGATATGCAATGAACCATTGAATAATAATGAAAAAATAAGGAATGATAGACCTTTTTCTAGCATGGTTAATTCTTCAAGGTTTTCTTCAATATCAATAGGTATTGACCACCTCAACCAATCTTGTGCACATACTAGAGCTTCAAGCATGAATGGAGTAAGGGAGCTGCGGAAGTCATCTAAAATGCGCCCACTTGTGCTAAATGCCGACTCTGATGCTACAGTTGAGATTGGTATAGCAAGCACATCACGGGCCATCTTGGCCAGTATTGAAAATCTTGGGCTAAACGGGTACGGGTTCGGCCAAGATTATTTTTATTAAGTGCACAACCAAAGAAAACTCCAACATGATGCATGGCTTATTTGGATTTTAATAAGGGATTATTCCCTCTTAACTATGATTAGGCACATGTCTCAAGGACTAGATGGTAAACCATGGGAGAAGATCCACAATTTTTATGTTTTATAATTTGGGTATTACAAATCCAAATTAAGACGAATTTCCCATGTCTCTAGTGATGAACCAATGATACCCCATGAGCATTTTATTCCGGTAGAACACACTAAGAAATCCCATATACATAATCATGTGCAAGATGATAATGGATCAACTCGAAAGAGTAAGAGACCAAGGATTGCAAAGTCCTTCGGTGATGATTACATTGTATATCTCGTGGATGACACCCCGAGTACCATTGAAGAGGCATATTCCTCTCCTGATGCTGGCTTTTGGAAGGAAGCAATAAGGAGTGAGATGAATTCTATTATGTCTAATGCAACTTGGGAGGTCGTTGAGCGTCCTTATGGGTGTAAGCCCATTAGGAGTAAATGGGTGTTCAAGAAAAAGCTTAGGCCTGATGGTACTATTGAAAGGTACAAGGCAAGGCTTGTAATTAAAGGCTATTCACAGAAGGAAGGTGATGATTTCTTTGATACTTATTCACCTGTGGCTCGATTGACCATAATTCATGTGCTACTTTCTCTAGCTGCCTCTCATGGTCTTCTCGTCCATCAAATGGATGTTAAGACAACATTCCTAAATGGGGAGCTAGATGAGGAAATCTACATGGAGCAGCTAGTAGAATTTGTAGCAAACGGTCAAGAAGGCATGGTGTGTAAGTTATTGAAATCTTTATATGGCCTAAAACAAGCACCTAAGCAATGGCATGAAAAGTTCGATAGAACTTTAACATCTGTCGGCTTTGTTGTGAACGAAGCAGACAAATGTGTATACTATCGGTATGATGGGGGCGAGAGAGTAATTTTATGCCTATATGTTGATGACATTCTAATCTTGGGGACAAGTCTTGATGTGATTAAAGAGAAAAAAGACTTTCTAGCCAACAATTTTGAAATGAAAGATTTGGGAGAAGCTGATGTTATTCTTAACATTAAGCTACTGAGAGAAGGCAATGGTGGGGTCACACTTGTGCAATCACATTATGTGGAAAAGGTTTTGAGTCACTTTGGCTATAGCGAATGTGAACCTGCTCCAACACCTTATGATCATATTAAGCTTTTGAAGAAAAAACGAAGGATAGCTAGGGATCAATTGAGATATTCCCAAATAATTGGTTCACTCATGTACTTAGCTAGCACTACGAGGCCTAACATCTCGTTTGCTGTGAGCAAACTTAGTCGGGTTGTTTCAAATCCAGGAGATGATCACTGGCGTGCTCCTGAGAGAGTTATGCGCTATCTAAAAGGTACTATGAGTTTAGGCATCCATTATACCGGGTACCCGACAGTACTTGAGGGTTATTGTGATGCAAATTGGATATCTGATGCTAATGAGATATATGCCACAAGTGGATATGTGTTTTCACTTGGAGGTGGCACTGTTTCATGGAAGTCTTGCAAGCAGACCATCTTAACGAGGTCGACTATGGAAGCATAACTCACAACATTAGATACTGCTTCAGTTGAGACTAGGGGCTTCATGAACTCCTTCTGGATTTACCGGTGGTTGAAAAACATGTGCCGGCTATTTCTATGAACTGTGATAATCAAGATAAACAATTCTAAGGATAATATGAAGTCGACAAGGCACATAAAGAGGTGTTTAAGATCTGTCATGAAATTGAGAAACTCCAGAGTAATAGTGTTGGACTATGTCCATATGTCTAAAAATCTAGCAGATCAATTTACTAAGGGGCTATCACGTAGTGTGATGGATAGTGCACCGAGTGAGATGGGCCTGAGACCCACCTAAAGTTTATCATAGTGGTTACCTGTTCTATGTGATCGGAGATCCCGTGAATTAGAATGGTGAAACAAGCTAGTGGTAGACTGAGAGGAAAGACCCTTAATAAGGTTCATTTCATATGCACATCTTTCCTTACTGTAAGGTAGGTTGGTGTTTACACCTTAATATGTTCCAAGTGGCTTTGTGAAGCAAATATGTTGTCCTACAGAACATCTTTAAAGGAACATACCAATATGGGTTAACTGCTAGTCACATTTTATGAGATATGGGTGTTCTCTATATACCCATGAAAGGCTATAGAGTTTGATTTATATGCTCCAACCAGAGGGAATGTGCTCGGCAATCTAGTACTGGTAAAGAGTTTAGATGAAACTTAGTCCACGCAAAACTGTCAATTCAAGGCCTAGTCCATTGTGCAGTTGTGGTCAAGTGTAATCTAGATTCTAGGTGGATGTTCAACTTAACAGTCTCCATCAAAACACTAGCATATCAAACGTTTGAGATGATGAGAGAATTTTAGTGTGACTTAGAATTTGGTGGAAATTGTTGAATTAATGTGGGTCTGACCCATATTAATATTCAATAATAGTCAATGCTATAGGCTCACTTTAATGCTACGTTCTACTAGTACTTTAGTAACAGACAGGAAGTTGAAGGGACAATTCAATCAACTTAAATAGGTGGACCATTAGTACACACACGCGCACCCGCCGGTCGAGCCGGGCCGAGGCCAAGGCCGTGGCTGTGGTAGATCAGACCTTGGTCCGAATATTCCTTCCTAACGGTTGCGTATTTTGCCTAGAGTGATGACCGTCCATTACTGTTGTACGTTACTGAAAGTCGCCTAGAGGGGGGGTGAATAGGGCCAAACTGAAATTCTCAAAAATAATCACAACTACAAGCCGGGTTAGCGTTAGAAATATAATAGAGTCCGCGAGAGAGGGTGCAAAACAAATCGCAAGCGAATAATGAAGTGAGACACGCGGATTTGTTTTACCGAGGTTCGGTTCTCTCAAACCTACTCCCCGTTGAGGAGGCCACAAAGGCCGGGTCTCTTTCAACCCTTACCCTCTCTCAAACGGTCCTTCGGACCGAGTGAGCTTTCTCTTCTCAATCACTTGGAACACAAAGTTCCCACAAGGACCACCACAAGTTTGGTGTCTCTTGCCTCAATTACAAGTGAGTTTGATCGCAATGAAAGAATCAAGAAAGAAGAAAGCAATCCAAGCGCAAGAGCTCGAAAGAACACAAGCAAATCTCTCTCTCTAATCACTAAGGCGTTGTGTGGAATTTGGAGAGGATTTGATCTCTTTGGTGTGTCTAGAATTGAATGCTAGAGCTCTTGTAAAAGGTTGGAAGTGTGAAAACTTGGATGCAATGAATGGTGGGTGGTTGGGGGTATTTATAGCCCCAACCACCAAACTAGCCGTTTGGTGAGGCTGTCTGTTCGATGGCGCACCGGACAGTCCAGTGCACACCGGACATGTCTGGTGCGACAGCCACGTCACCAAAGCCGTTGGGTTCCGACCGTTGGAGCTCTGACTTCTGGGCCCGCCTTGATGTCCGGTGGCACACCGGACATGCACTGTAGATTGTCCGGTGCGCCAGCATGGGCGTGCCTGACCTCTGCGCGCGCAGCGCACGCATTTAATGCGTCGCAGGTAGCCGTTGGCGCCGAAATAGCCGTTGCCCCGCTGTTACACCGGACAGTCCGGTGAATTATAGCGGAGCAGCTGAACTGAATTCCCGAGGCTGGCGAGTTCCGGAGGCCGCTCTTCCTTGGAGCACCGGACATGTCCGGTGTACACCGGACAGTCCGGTGAATTATAGCGGAGTCGCCTCTGGAATTTCCCGAAGGTGACGAGTTTGAAGTCGGAGTCCTCTGGTGCACCGGACATGTCCGGTGGCACACCGGACAGTCCGGTGCGCCAGACCAGAGGTGCCTTCGGTTGTCCCTTTGCTCTTTGGTTGAACCCAATACTTTGTCTTTTTATTGGCTAAGTGTGAACCTTTAGCACCTGTATAACTTATGCACTAGAGCAAACTAGTTAGTCCAAATATTTGTGTTGGGCAATTCAACCACCAAAATTAATTAGGGACTAGGTGTAAGCCTAATTCCCTTTCAATCTCCCCCTTTTTGGTGATTGATGCCAACACAAACCAAAGCAAATATAAAAGTGCATAATTGAACTAGTTTGCATAATGTAAGTGCAAAGGTTGCTTGGAATTGAGCCAATATAAATACTTACATGATGTGCATGGATTGTTTCTTTGTTTTTAACATATTGGACCACATTTGCACCACAAGTTTTGTTTTTGCAAATCCTTTTGTAAATTCTTTTCAAAGTCCTTTTGCAAGATAGTCAAAGGTAAATGAATAAGATTTTGAGAAGCATTTTCAAGTTTTGAAATTTTCTCCCTGTGTTCAAATGCTTTTCCTTTTACTAAACAAAACTCCCCCTCAAACAAATTCTCCTCTTAGTGTTCAAGAGGGTTTTAAGATATCAAGTTTTGAAAATACTACTTGCTCCCCCTTTAGAACACAAAGAGATACTAATTTGAAATTTTCCAATTGAAAACCATTAATTTTAAAATTAGGGTGGTGGTGCGGTCCTTTTGCTTTGGGCTCATACTTTCTCCCCCTTTGGCATGAATCGCCAAAAACGGAATCATTAGAGCCCATACCTAACTACTTTCTCCCCTTTGGCAAATAAAATATATGAGTGAAGATTATACCAAAGATGGAGAGTGATGCGGAGCGACGGCGAAGGATGAGTAGTAGAGTGGAGTGGAAGCCTTTGTCTTTGCCGAAGACTCCAATTCCCTTTCAATATACCTATGACTTGGTTTGAAATACACTTGAAAACACATTAGTCATAGCATATATCAAAGAGACATGATCAAAGGTATATTTATGAGCTATGTGTGCAAATCAGCAAAAGAAGTTCCTAGAATCAAGAATATTGAGCTCATGCCTAAGTCTGGTAAAAGATTGTTCATCAAGTGGCTTGGTAAAGATATCGGCTAATTGATCTTTAGTGTTAATGTATGAAATCTCGATATCCCCCTTTTGTTGGTGATCCCTAAGAAAATGATACCGAATGGCTATGTGTTTAGTGCGGCTATGCTCAACGGGATTATCCGCCATGCGGATTGCACTCTCATTATCACATAGAAGAGGAACTTTGGTTAGTTTGTAACCGTAGTCCCGCAGGGTTTGCCTCATCCAAAGCAATTGCGCGCAACAATGACCTACGGTAATATACTCGGCTTCGGCGGTAGAAAGAGCGACCGAATTTTGCTTCTTTGAAGCCCAAGACACCAAGGATCTTCCCAAGAACTGGCAAGTCACCGATGTGCTCTTCCTATTAATCTTACACCCCGCCCAATCGGCATCTGAATAACCAATCAAATCAAATGTGGATCCCCGAGGGTACCAAAGCCCAAACTTAGGAGTATAAGCCAAATATCTCAAGATTCGTTTTACGGCCGTAAGGTGGGATTCCTTAGGGTCGGATTGGAATCTTGCACACATGCAAACGAAAAGCATAATGTCCGGTCGAGATGCACATAAATAAAGCAATGAACCAATCATCGACCGGTATACCTTTTGATCCACGGACTTACCTCCCTGTCGAGGTCGAGATGCCCATTTGTTCCCATGGGTGTCTTGATGGGTTTGGCATCCTTCATTCCAAACTTGGTTAGAATGTCTTGAGTATACTTCGTTTGACTAATGAAGGTGCCCTCTTGGAGTTGCTTGACTTGGAATCCTAGAAAATACTTCAACTCCCCCATCATAGACATCTCGAATTTTTGTGTCATGATCCTACTAAATTCTTCACATGTAGATTCGTTAGTAGACCCAAATATAATATCATCAACATAAATTTGGCATACAAACAAATCATTGTCAAGAGTTTTAGTGAATAAAGTAGGATCGGCCTTGCCGACTTTGAAGCCATTTGCAATAAGGAAATCTCTAAGGCATTCATACCACGCTCTTGGGGCTTGCTTGAGCCCATAAAGCGCCTTAGAGAGCCTATAAACATGGTTAGGATACTCACTATCTTCAAAGCCGGGAGGTTGCTCAACATAGACCTCCTCCTTGATTGGTCCGTTGAGGAAGGCACTCTTCACGTCCATTTGGTAGAGCTTGAAGCCATGGTAAGTAGCATAGGCCAATAATATACGAATTGACTCAAGCCTAGCTACGGGTGCATAGGTTTCACCAAAATCCAAACCTTCGACTTGTGAATACCCCTTGGCCACGAGTCGAGCTTTGTTCCTTGTCACCACACCATGCTCGTCTTGCTTGTTGCGGAAGACCCACTTGGTTCCTACAACATTTTGATTAGGACGTGGAACTAAATGCCATACCTCATTCCTAGTGAAGTTGTTGAGCTCCTCTTGCATCGCCATCACCCAATCTGAATCTTGTAATGCTTCCTCTACCCTGTGTGGCTCAATAGAGGAAACAAAGGAGTAATGCTCACAAAAATGTGCAACACGAGATCTAGTGGTTACCCCCTTATGAATGTCGCCGAGGATGGTGTCAACGGGGTGATCTCGTTGGATTGCTTGATGGACTCTTGGGTGTGGCGGCCTTGGTTGTTCATCCTCCTTGTCTTCATCATTTGCACCTCCCCCTTGATCATTGCCATCATCTTGAGGTGGCTCATCATTTTGTTCTACCTCTTTATCAACTTGAGCCTCGTCCTCATTTTGGGTTGGTGGAGATGCTTGCGTGGAGGAGGATGGTTGATCTTGTGCATGTGGAGGCTCTTCGGATTCCTTAGGACACACATCCCCAATGGACATGTTCCTTAGCGCGATGCACAGAGCCTGTTCTTCACCTATCTCATCAAGATCAACTTGCTCTACTTGAGAGCCGTTAGTCTCATCAAACACAACGTCACAAGAAACTTCAACTAGTCCTGAGGACTTGTTAAAGACTCTATATGCCCTTGTGTTTGAGTCATATCCTAGTAAAAAGCCTTCTACAGTTTTAGGAGCAAATTTAGATTTTCTACCTCTTTTAACAAGAATAAAGCATTTGCTACCAAAAACTCTAAAATATGAAATATTGGGCTTTTTACCAGTGAGGAGTTCATAGGATGTCTTCTTGAGGATTCGGTGTAGATATAACCGGTTGATGGCGTAGCAGGCGGTGTTGACCGCCTCGGCCCAAAACCGATCCGGTGTTTTGTACTCATCAAGCATGGTTCTTGCCATGTCCAATAGAGTTCGATTCTTCCTCTCCACTACACCATTTTGTTGTGGGGTGTAGGGAGAAGAGAACTCATGCTTGATGCCCTCCTCCTCAAGGAAGCCTTCTATTTGTGAGTTCTTGAACTCCGTCCCGTTGTCGCTTCTAATTTTCTTGATCCTCAAGCCGAACTCATTTTGAGCCCGTCTCAAGAATCCCTTTAAGGTCTCTTGGGTATGAGATTTTTCCTGCAAAAAGAACACCCAAGTGAAGCGAGAATAATCATCCACAATAACTAGACAGTACTTACTCCCGCCGATGCTTATGTAAGCGATCGGGCCGAATAAATCCATGTGTAGGAGCTCAAGTGGCCTGTCACTTGTCATGATGTTCTTGTGTGGATGATGAGTGCCAACTTGCTTTCCTGCTTGGCATGCGCTACAAATCCTGTCTTTCTCAAAATGAACATTTGTTAGTCCCAAAATGTGCTCTCCCTTTAGAAGCTTATGAAGATTCTTCATCCCAACATGGGCTAGTCGGCGGTGCCAGAGCCAACCCAAGTTAGTCTTAGCAACCAAGCAAGTGTTGAGTTCAGCTCTATCAAAATCTACCAAGTATAGCTGACCCTCTAACACTCCCTTAAATGCTATTGAATCATCACTTCTTCTAAAGACAGTAACACCTACATCAGTAAATAGACAGTTGTAGCCCATTTGACATAATTGGGATACGGAAAGCAAATTGTAATCTAAAGAATCTACAAGAAAAACATTGGAAATAGTATGGTCAGGTGATATAGCAATTTTACCCAATCCTTTGACCAAACCTTGATTTCCATCCCCAAATGTGATAGCTCGTTGGGGATCTTGGTTTTTCTCATATGAGGAGAACATCTTCTTCTCCCCTGTCATGTGGTTTGTGCACCCGCTGTCGAGTATCCAACTTGAGCCCCCGGATGCATAAACCTACAAAACAATTTTAGTTCTTGACTTTAGGTACCCAAACGGTTTTGGGTCCTTTGGCATTAGAAACAAGAACTTTGGGTACCCAAACACAAGTCTTGGAGCCCTTGTGTTTGCCCCCAACAAACTTGGCAACTACTTTGCCGGATTTGTTAGTCAAAACATAAGATGCATCAAAAGTTTTAAATGAAATGCTATGATCATTTGATGCAATAGAAGTCTTCTTTCTAGGCAACTTAGCATGGGTTGGTTGCCTAGAGCTAGATGTCTCACCCTTATACATAAAAGCATGGTTAGGGCCGGAGTGAGACTTCCTAGAGTGAATTTTCCTAATTTTGCTCTCAGGATAACCGGCAGGGTACAAAATGTAACCCTCGTTATCCTGAGGCATGGGAGCCTTGCCCTTAACAAAATTAGACAATCTTTTAGGAGGGGCACTAAGTTTGACATTGTCTCCCCTTTGGTAGCCAATGCCATCCTTGATGCCACAGCGTCTCCCATTATAGAGCATACTTCTAGCAAATTTAAATTTTTCATTTTCTAAGTTATGCTCGGCAATTTTAGCATCTAATTTTGCTATATGATCATTTTGTTGTTTAATTAATACCATGTGATCATGAATAGCATTGATATCAACATCTCTACATCTATCACAAATAGAAGTTTGCTCAACGGTAGATGTAGAGGGTTTGCAAGAATTAAGTTCAACAATCTTAGCACGCAAAATATCATTGTTATCTCTAAGATTTGAAATTGTAACATTGCAAACATCAAGATCTTTAGCCTTAGCAATCAAATTTTCATTTTCTACTCTAAGGCTAGCAAGAGAATCATTCAATTCCTTAATCTTAGCAAGCAAATTATCATTATCATTTCTAAGATTGGGAATTGAAGCATCACAAACATGAGAATCAACCTTAGCAATTAATCTAGCATTTTCATTTCTAAGGTTGTCAATAGTCTCACGGCAGGTGCTTAGCTCACTAGACAATTTTTCATATTTTTCAACTTGTAGAGCATAAGCATTTTTGACCTTAACATGCTTTTTGTTTTCCTTAATAAGGAAGTCCTCTTGAGAGTCCAAGAGATCATCCTTCTCATGAATAGCACTAATCAATTCATTTAATTTTTCCTTTTGTTGCATGTTTAGGTCGGCAAAAAGGATACGCAAATTATTTTCCTCATCACTAGCATTATCATCACTAGAGGATTCATATTTAGTGGAGGATTTAGATTTAACCTTCTTCCTTTTGCCGTCCTTTGCCATGAGGCACTTGTGGCCGATGTTGGGGAAGAGGAGTCCCTTGGTGACGGCGATGTTGGCGGCGTCCTCGTCGTCGTCGGAGGAGTCGGTGGAGCTCTCGTCCGAGTCCCACTCCCGGCAAACATGGGCATCGCCGCCCTTCTTCTTGTAGTACCTCTTCTTTTCCCTTCTCTTTCCCTTCTTGTCGTTGCCCCTGTCACTGTCACTAGATATAGGACATTTTGCAATGAAATGACCGGGCTTACCACACTTGTAGCAAACCTTCTTGGAACGGGATTTGTAGTCCTTCCCCTTCCGTTGCTTGAGGATTTGGCGAAAGCTTTTGATGATTAAAGCCATCTCCTCATTGTCGAGCTTGGAGGCGTCAATTGGTTGTCTACTTGGCCTTCTTCTCCTCCGTCGCCTTAAATGCCACCGGTTGTGCTTCGGACGTGGAGGGTTCATCAAGCTCGTTGATATTCTTTGAGCCCTTGATCATACATTCAAAGCTCACAAAATTCCCGATAACTTCCTCGGGAGTCATTAGTGTATATCTTGGATTACCACGAATTAATTGAACTTGAGTGGGGTTAAGGAAAATAAGTGATCTCAAAATAACCTTAACCACCTCATGGTCATACCATTTCTTGCTCCCGAGGTTGCGCACTTGGTTCACCAAGGTTTTGAGCCGGTTGTACATATCTTGTGGCTCCTCCCCTTGGCGAAGACGAAAACGACCGAGCTCCCCCTCGATTGTTTCCCGCTTGGTGATCTTGGTAAGTTCATCACCCTCATGCGCGGTCTTGAGAAGGTCCCAAATCTCCTTTGCATTCTTCAACCCTTGCACCTTGTTGTATTCCTCCTTGCTTAGAGAGGCGAGGAGTATGGTTGTAGCTTGAGAGTTGAAGTGCTCGATTTGGGCCACTTCGTCCGTATCGTAGTCTTCATCCCCTACGGATGGTACCTGTGCTCCAAACTCAACAACATTCCATATACTTTTGTGGAGTGAGGTTAGATGAAATTTCATTAAATCGCTCCACCTAGCATAATCTTTGCCATCAAAGGTTGGCGGTTTGCCTAATGGAACGGAAAGTAATGGAGTAGGTCTAGATGTACGAGGATAGTGTAAGGGGATCTTACTAAACTTCTTGCGCTCTTGGCGCTTAGAAGTTACGGACGGCGCATCGGAGTCGGAGGTCGATGTTGATGAAGTGTCGGTCTCGTAGTAGACCACCTTCCTCATCCTCTTGTGCTTGTCGCCTTTCCGATGCGACTTGTGGGAAGAAGATTTTTCCTTCTTCTCTTTGTGGTTAGAAGAAGAAGATCTTTTCTCCTTCCGTTTGGAGGAGTCCTTCTTCTTCTCCTTCCTCTTGGTGCGGGACTCTTCCGATGAAGTGCTCCCTTGGCTCGTAGTGGGCTTGTCGCCGGTCTCCATCTCCCTCTTGGTGTGAACTCCCGACATCACTTCGAGCGGTTAGGCTCTAATGAAGCACTGGGCTCTGATACCAATTGAAAGTCGCCTAGAGGGGGGGTGAATAGGGCGAAACTGAAATTCTCAAAAATAATCACAACTACAAGCCGGGTTAGCGTTAGAAATATAATAGAGTCCGCGAGAGAGGGTGCAAAACAAATCGCAAGCGAATAATGAAGTGAGACACGCGGATTTGTTTTACCGAGGTTCGGTTCTCTCAAACCTACTCCTCGTTGAGGAGGCCACAAAGGTCGGGTCTCTTTCAACCCTTACCCTCTCTCAAACGGTCCTTCAGACCGAGTGAGCTTTCTCTTCTCAATCACTTGGAACACAAAGTTCCCACAAGGACCACCACAAGTTTGGTGTAACACCCGGTTTTAAGGAACAAAGCCGGGTGCATCTCATACATGCGCCAAGAAGACAACATATATAATAACGGAGTGTATAGAGATAAATGTCATAAAACATTAGAGTATTTATTACATAGCGGAAGACTTAATACAAAATAAAAGAATAAACATAAAACGAACTAAGGATCGTCGGCGCCAATGTCAACTGAGAAACGCCACCTAGATCAGATCATACTCCTCGCCTTGTGGCTCCTCCTGAACCACCGGCTCTTCTCCTGTGGGGGGGTGTGAGACAGCAAGAGTGAGCTCACATACGTTCATAGCTCAACAAGTCATGGGGAATAATGTGGCATGAACTCACAAAGGTGGGAGTTCATGAAGTGTAAGGCTGATCAATGAAATAAAGGCTGAAGCTGAGCATTGCTTTTATAAGTTGGTCAAAATTTTATTAGCAATTACTAAGTGTAAGTAAATACCAAACCATAGTAATAATAAGTAAAAGTAATAATAAAATAATCCCAAATGCAATGAAATGACAGATTAAGTTTAAGTTCCATAAATTAATCATGTGAGTGTCCGAGCCGCTCATGACCGTGAGCACGGCTAGTATACCAGTTTTACACTCTGCAGAGGTTGCGCATCTTTACCCACAAGTCGTGTTACCCATTTGCCACGGAGTTGATCAGACTCCATACACCTCTACCGAGGAAGCGAGGCAGGGTACCACTACGAGGCCTTTACAAAGTTCCACTAGCTTCAGACTACCCGCTACAGTTTATAGGAAGCTCCAGTGCAGGGTTCTTGTCGACCGCCATCGCAGCAAAATCAAACAAGGACCTCCCTACACTGACCACTCCCCTACTGCCCTTGCCCCTTTCGGGTAAGGTAGCCCTCCCCTAGCTTTCCTAGTTAATCAGCCAAGGGCGTCCCATTAAACCCTTGTGGTAGCACTGTTTTCCCGGGTGGTTCTCCATGTTCCCATTAACATAATGATCTTAACATGAACAGTAAAGAATAAAACAGATAATAAGAAGTATAACAATGAGTGCTGAATATCTCTATACCCAAATCCACATAAAGCAATAGCATGTACTACCCAAAACTTTAGTAGTAAAACCAGTGGTGAAGCAAGGTATAAAGATAGTCAAAATCTAGGGCATCCTATTGGGTCCCAGCAAAATTATCCTATGCAGATCATTATGAATAATAAGAACATGAATGGGTAAAAGAAATGATCAAGGGCACAACTTGCCTTCAACGAGCTCCTGCTCAGCTATCTCTACTTGTTGAACCTCAGAATCCTGTGTAGCCTGCCCATCTACTCGCATCAACACAATACATACATAGTATAGCAAAAATTAACATCACATCAAACATGCAAATATAATATACAGTAATAAACTAGACATTAAAATATGAGCACAGGAACTGGAATCATTAAATTTAGATTTATAGATTTTAAGATATGAATTTCTGAAGCTTTTATGTACTTAATACAAGATTGAGTATTAGATAAATTTTAAATCATTTTTCATGTCAAAACAGAGGCATTAATGGGTAGACAATAATATTATAAGAATTTAGGAACTGGAATGGGTCAATTTGGAGTTCATATGCATTTTCTATGATTTAAACAAGTTCTAGATTTATTTTTGTATTAAAAATCGATTTCTAATATTAATTTCCTATTTTCAGCTCTCTCGGGACTGGGCGCCATTTTCTGTAAAACACAGGGGGTCTCGGGTAAGAACTTCTAAGACTCAGCGCACTATACAGGTGGACCGCGGGTTGATTACAGCAAAGACCAGGGACTTTTATGCAAGATGTGCGCGGTAAAAGGGTATGGGTGCGCACCAGCCGAACGATCATGTTTCTACGGCTGAGATTAAATACGATCGCGACCGAAGCGGTACGCAATCGTGACCCTAGGATCAAAGATCCACGACCAGAAATCCCTCACTTGCCCTAATATGCTCTAACCCTTGGATCCAAAACTCACGGTCCAGATCCAATCCTCGAAACGGTACGCTGATTACTCTAATCTGCGCCGTCAATCATAGGATCAACGCCCCCGGCGCCTTCTCCTCCCACGCTGATGCCAGACGGCAGTGCCGCCCACCCACACGGTGGCGGACCTCGTCGAAGGTCGGACCGACGGTGACCCCGAGCACTAAACTCCGATCTGATCAGCGCAAAACAAGAAGGGAAAGATTGCGAACGCAATAGGAGGCTTATTACCGTGATTTGGGTAGCAGAACTCCCAGCCCACGGGACCATGCGGGTCCGCGGCGATCCACGACTTCGTCGAGGAATTCCCGGACACCCAGTGCACCACTTCCAAATTGCGCCAACGTACGGCTTCTTTGCGGGCAGATCAAGCCACGGAGTACCAGCCTAGGGCCTGGGTTGCGCTACCGGCAGCAATCAACGGCGGCGGGTATTCCTTGTGCGGGACACGGCGGCGCGACAGTTTAAGATGGCGCAGTGGACGCAGATGAAGTGGAATACGAGGGGAGCGTGGTCGAGGGAACACTTATGGCCCCAATCCCCGGCCGGTCTTGTGCCCGCCAGCTCCGCAACCCCCGGCGCGGAAGCTACGGTCGCCCGCCATGCGCGGAGGTTCTGTTGAAGATGGCGCTGACTACTGGGGCCAACCGGTCAGTGGCGGAGAAACAGGGCGCGGTTCTGGGTCCACGCGCCAGCGAACGATCGCGGCATCGAGCACGCGAGAGGCCGTTCGGCGGGACCCGCATGTCAGCACGAGCGGGAAAGCAACGCGCGCGGTAGGCGCCTGGCCAGTGGGGCCCTATTGTCGGCGCGCGACTCAATGGGTGGGCTGTGCGGATAGTGTTAGGTAACTGGGCCGAAATCAGGCAGAACGGCCCATGAAGCCCTTTAATTCTTTTCCATTTTTACTTTCATTTCTTCTCTCCATTTCCAAGTTAAATTTGAATTCAAACTTAAATTCAAACTTCTATGGCTCATCACTTCAACTTATATTTGTGAAATTAGGGATATTAAGTCTGAATATATTTATTTATATATATTATCTATATATATATATTTTTTATATCCCTTCTCTCTTTCTTATTTCCAAACTCAAATTTCCATTTAGGGTTTGATCCAAACTTTAGAATTATTATCTCTTTGTTGTTATCCTTATTATTTTATTTAATGTGCAAACATATAAAACTCCAACATGATGCATATTCTTTTTATTATTTGTTTTAATTCATCTCCAACTTTCATGTATGCTCTTTTTATGATGCAAATATGGCACATAAGATAAGGATTTCACTATATAATCCTTTTATACAATTTTGAGCATTACAAATCCTACCCCCCTTAAAAATAATCTCGTCCTCGAGATTTAAGAAGATCTAGGGAAAAGGTGGGGAAAATCTATACGAAGCTCTTCTTCTCTTTCCCAAGTTGCTTCATCTTCACCGTGGTGGCTCCATTGCACTTTGCACATCTTTATAACCTTATTCCTCGTGACTCGAGTCAAAGTATCCAAAATCTTGATGGGGTATTCAGCATAAGTCAAATCCTCTTGAACACTAAGGTCCTCCATTGGTAGTTGCTCCTCAGGTACCCTGAGGCACTTCTTTAGCTGAGATACATGAAATACATCATGCACTTCTGATAGATGATTGGGTAGCTTCAGTTGATATGCAACTTCTCCCACTCGCTTTAAGATCAAGAAGGGTCCAATGAAGTGAGGGGATAACTTTCCTTTAACTTTAAATCTCCTCATACCCCGGAGTGGTGACACCTTCAAATAGACATGATCACCCTCCTGAAACTCCAGTAGTCTTCTCCTATTATAAGCATAGCTCTTTTGCCTGGATTGTGCAATTCTCAAATTTTCTCTTATCATTCGAACTTGCTCTTCTGCCTCTTGAATCAATTCAGGCCCAAAGAACTGTCTTTCTCCAGTCTGATCCCAATACAGGGGAGTCCTGCATTTCCTACCATACAAAGCCTCAAATGGTGACATCTTCAAACTGGCCTGGTAGCTATTATTATAAGAAAACTCAGCATAGGGTAAACTCTTCTCCCAACTGCCACCATGCTTAAGGGCACAAGCTCTTAACATATCTTCTAGCACTTGATTAGTCCTCTCTGTCTGTCCATCAGTCTGGGGATGGTAGGCTGAACTAAAATTCAAATTTGTATCCAAGCTCTCATGCAACTTCTTCCAAAATCGAGAAGTAAACTGTGATCCTCGATCAGACACGATCTTCTTAGGCACTCCATGTAAACAAACTATCCGAGTCATATACAATTCTGCTAGCTTGGCTCCCGTGTAATTAGTCCTCACAGGTATAAAATGAGCCACTTTTGTCAATCTGTCCACAATTACCCAAATAGAGTCATACCCAGCAGGGGTGCGGGGTAGTCCAACAATAAAATCCATACCAATTTCTTCCCATTTCCACTCGGGTATCTTCAATGGGTGCAATAATCCAGCGGGTCTTTGATGTTCAGCCTTAACTCTTTGACATACATCACACTTAGCCACATGAGCAGCCACATCTCTTTTCAGTCCGTACCACCAATACTTTCGCTTCAAATCTTGATACATCTTAGTGCTTCCAGGGTGGATGGAGTAATCAGAATCATGAGCTTCTTTCAATATAGCCTCACGGAGGCTATCGATCTCTGGAACACATATCCGATCTTTGAACCATATAGTACCTTGCTCATCCTCCGTGAATTCTGGAACTCGACCATCCGTAATCAGATCCTTAATCTCTTGAATCTTAGCATCACCAACCTGACCTTTACGAATCTCTTGCTCCAAGGTTGGTTCCAACTCAATGGTAACTCCTTCAGTGTGAGTAACAATTCCCAGGTTGAGCCTCTCAAAATCTTTTGCTAATTCATCGGGTAGCTGGACAACAAAAGCGGAGTGAACATGCTCCTTCCGACTCAAGGCATCTGCAACCAAATTTGCCTTGCCTGGATGATAGTGAATCTCCAAATCATAATCCTTGATGAGCTCCAACCAACGACGTTGCCTAAGGTTGAGATCCTTCTGAGTGAATATATACTTCAAACTCTTATGATCCGTATATACTTGGCACTTAGTTCCCATAATATAGTGTCTCCAAATCTTAAGTGCATGCACAACGGCTGCCAGCTCTAAGTCATGGGTGGGGTAGTTCAATTCATGCTTCCTCAACTGACGAGATGCATAGGCAATCACATGACCTTCTTGCATAAGCACACATCCAAGTCCTTGACCACATGCATCACAGTAAATGTCAAATCCCTTCTGCAAGTCTGGCATAACCAATACTGGTGGCGACATTAGTCTCTCCTTCAATTGATAAAAGCTTTCTTGGCACTTCTCATCCCACTTGAATTCTCTTCCTTTCTCCAAAAGTGATGTCATAGGCTTGGCAATCTTAGAGAACCCTTCAATAAATCTCCGATAATAGCCTGCGAGTCCCAAGAAGCTACGAATCTCAGTAACTGTAGTGGGCACTCTCCACTCCATTATCTCCTTCACTTTAGCAGGATCCACTGCTATTCCTCCATTAGAAATAATATGTCCAAGGAATGGCACCTTGTCAATCCAAAACTCGCATTTACTAAACTTGGCATAGAGTTGATTATCTCGTAGCTTCTGTAGCACCAACCTTAGATGTTGTTCATGATCACTTTCACTCCTAGAATAGATGAGGATGTCGTCGATGAACACCACGACGAATCTGTCCAAGTACTCCATAAACACCTTATTCATCAAATTCATGAAATATGCCGGTGCATTGGTCAATCCAAACGACATAACAGTAAACTCATATAATCCATATCGAGTCGAGAATGCTGTCTTGGGAATATCCGATGGTCTAATCCTCATCTGGTGGTATCCCGATCGGAGATCAATCTTCGAAAATACTCTTGCTCCTCTCATTTGATCAAACAAATCCTCAATACGGGGTAATGGGTACTTGTTCTTCACCGTAACATCATTAAGAGATCTATAATCCACACACATTCTTTGTGATCCATCCTTCTTCTGTACAAACAGTACCGGTGCTCCCCACGGTGAGGAACTCGGACGAATGTACCCAGCCTCTTGTAACTCAGTTAACTGCTTCTTTAATTCCTTCAACTCCTCTACGGACATTCTATATGGCCGTTTAGAAATAGGGGCGGTTCCAGGTAAGAGATCAATAACAAACTCAACTTCTCTATCAGGTGGCATCCCTGGTAACTCCTCTGGAAAGACATCCGAAAAATCTCTAACCACCCGGATGTTGTCACCAACAAACTCCTCCGGTATAAAGAACATTGCACGCATGGATGAGGAGGTTACTGCAATATTAACTTGAAATCTTTCTCCTTTAGTGGTAGTGAGTTCCACGGTACCTCTACCACATGCTATAACGGCCTTTGCCTTTCTTAGCCACGACATACCAAGGATCAGATCTATACTGCTTGACTCTAATATTATAGCAGTAGCTCCAAAATCTCTACCCATAATGGTTAATGTCAATCTACGTGTCATTTGATTCGCCTCAACAGGCCCTTTAGGTGTAATTACTATCAGGGGTTTTCTCATATTTAGCAGTGGTATTTCATTTGTGTTGGCATATCTAGCAGACATGAATGAATGTGTAGCACCAGAATCAAATAATATTGTTGCAGGAATTGCATTAACATAAAACATACCAATTACGAGGTCCCCACCATCAGGAGTATCATCAACGCTGACTTGATTCACCCTGGCTATAGAATATCCCTTGCTAGGGGTCTGTTGCTTGTTCTGAGCTGGAGTAGTAGCAATCCTCTGTGGGCAGACATTTGCATAATGACCAGTCTTCCCACACTTGAAACACGTAGTGCCTGGACTCTGTCCTGCAAACTTTGTCGGGGTGCCAGTGGGAGTGGCCTGACGAGTAGGTGTCCTCAGTGGTGATTGCTGAACTGGGCGCGGTCCTCCTGGTCGAGTCGGTGTACCCTGTGGTGAACTGTAGCGAGGACGAACACTGCTGCTACCCTGTCCTTGCGAGATAGCCTTTCTCTTCAAATCACCCAGTTGAACACGCTTGTGTTCAATAGCCAGGGCCTTATCAAGCAGCCTCTGAAATGACGGAAATGTGTGTGCCACTAGAGCATACTGCAGTGGTCCATTAAGTCCTTCAATGAAATGCTCCTGCTTCCTCTCGTCTTCAGCAACTTCTTCAGGGGCATATCTTGATAACTGAATAAACTTGTCGCGGTACTCGCTGACTGACATACTTCCTTGCTTCAGCGACATAAATTCCTTCTTCTTGATCTTTATCATACCAGCTGGAATATGGTAGTTCCTGAATTGTGTACTGAACTCTGCCCAGGTAATAGTATCAGCAGCATCGTGGGCAGCAGTATAAGAATCCCACCAATCAGCAGCAGGACCTGTCAGACGTCCAGAAGCATAAAGAACTTTCTCCCGGTCCGTGCACTGTGCAATATTCAGCATCTTCTCAACGGACTTCAGCCAATCATCCGCGTCCAGTGGATCAAGTGAGCTAGCGAATGTAGGTGGCTTATGACTCATAAACTCCCGGTGCTTATCTCAAGGTGGAACTGGTGGTGGTGGTGGAGGCAATGGCACTTGTTGTTGTTGCTGCTGTTGTTGAAGTTGTTGTTGCAGCTGCTGTTGTTGCGCCCTCCTTTCTTGGCGTATCTCATCTCTCTCCTGGCGCAACTCCTGGCGTATATCTTCTCTTTCCTGATGCATCTCTTGGCGTTCTTGCTGCATCTGGGCACGCATATCAGCCATAGTGTCCGCCATTTGCTGCATCACCGCCATTTGAGCAGCAACCAGTGGGTCAACTCCGCCTGGTGGAGGATTAGGAGGATTCATCTCTGCTGGCTGTGGCTGAGGTTGTCTATATATCCTTCGAGTGTGTTGATTAGGAGGCAAATCAATTCCACCACCCCGCCTGGTATTGACCATCTGAGTTAGATACATATGGTAAGAAAATCGTAGCCAAGGCAGTAATTACAATCATGTTTCTTTGGGGGATTTATTAGCTAAGTAGATTAGTGTGTCACCTACTAAAGCTAAATACAATACCTTATAGTGGTACATGCTAAGATGTCCATATAATATTTCAATCAATCAAAGAAGCAAATCAGGCATTGATCATCAGAACAATCAACCAACATTTTTAAATATCGAAAATAATTTTGATTTGGTCTTAGGCCTCCTATCTCTTAAAAATGTCATAGGGGTAGGGATTCCAAGGTGTGAAATCCATCTTGTCTTAGATTAGAAAAGGTAAGAAGGATCAGAGTAGAACAGTAGAAGGTGAGACAGAATCAAGATAAGTATAGAGAGAATCAGAGTAAGGTAAGTAGGTAAGGGTTGTCCATTTCTATCTAGGTTTCGTCCTACAGTCAACATTTGCCTCTGATACCACTTCTGTAAGGAACAAAGCCAGGTGCATCTCATACATGCGCCAAGAAGACAACATATATAATAACAGAGTGTATAGAGATAAATGTCATAAAACATTAGAGTATTTATTACATAGCGGAAGACTTAATACAAAATAAAAGAATAAACATAAAACGAACTAAGGATCGTCGGTGCCAATGTCAACTGAGAAACGCCACCTAGATCAGATCATACTCCTCGCCTTGTGGCTCCTCCTGAACCACCGGCTCTTCTCCTGTGGGGGGGTGTGAGACAGCAAGAGTGAGCTCACATACGTTCATAGCTCAACAAGTCGTGGGGAATAATGTGGCATGAACTCACAAAGGTGGGAGTTCATGAAGTGTAAGGCTGATCAATGAAATAAAGGCTGAAGCTGAGCATTGCTTTTATAAGTTGGTCAAAATTTTATTAGCAATTACTAAGTGTAAGTAAATACCAAACCATAGTAATAATAAGTAAAAGTAATAATAAAATAATCCCAAATGCAATGAAATGACAGATTAAGTTTAAGTTCCATAAATTAATCATGTGAGTGTCCGAGCCGCTCATGACCGTGAGCACGGCTAGTATACCAGTTTTACACTCTGCAGAGGTTGCGCATCTTTACCCACAAGTCGTGTTACCCATTTGCCACGGAGTTGATCAGACTCCATACACCTCTACCAAGGAAGCGAGGCAGGGTACCACTACGAGGCCTTTACAAAGTTCCACTAGCTTCAGACTACCCGCTACAGTTTATAGGAAGCTCCAGTGCAGGGTTCTTGCCGACCGCCATCGCAGCAAAATCAAACAAGGACCTCCCTACACTGACCACTCCCCTACTGCCCTTGCCCCTTTCGGGTAAGGTAGCCCTCCCCTAGCTTTCCTAGTTAATCAGCCAAGGGCGTCCCATTAAACCCTTGTGGTAGCACTGTTTTCCCGGGTGGTTCTCCATGTTCCCATTAACATAATGATCTTAACATGAACAGTAAAGAATAAAACAGATAATAAGAAGTATAACAATGAGTGCTGAATATCTCTATACCCAAATCCACATAAAGCAATAGCATGTACTACCCAAAACTTTAGTAGTAAAACCAGTGGTGAAGCAAGGTATAAAGATAGTCAAAATCTAGGGCATCCTATTGGGTCCCAGCAAAATTATCCTATGCAGATCATTATGAATAATAAGAACATGAATGGGTAAAAGAAGTGATCAAGGGCACAACTTGCCTTCAACGAGCTCCTGCTCAGCTATCTCTACTTGTTGAACCTCAGAATCCTGTGTAGCCTGCCCATCTACTCGCATCAACACAATACATACATAGTATAGCAAAAATTAACATCACATCAAACATGCAAATATAATATACAGTAATAAACTAGACATTAAAATATGAGCACAGGAACTGGAATCATTAAATTTAGATTTATAGATTTTAAGATATGAATTTCTGAAGCTTTTATGTACTTAATACAAGATTGAGTATTAGATAAATTTTAAATCATTTTTCATGTCAAAACAGAGGCATTAATGGGTAGACAATAATATTATAAGAATTTAGGAACTGGAATGGGTCAATTTGGAGTTCATATGCATTTTCTATGATTTAAACAAGTTCTAGATTTATTTTTGTATTAAAAATCGATTTCTAATATTAATTTCCTATTTTCAGCTCTCTCGGGACTGGGCGCCATTTTCTGTAAAACACAGGGGGTCTCGGGTAAGAACTTCTAAGACTCAGCGCACTATACAGGTGGACCGCGGGTTGATTACAGCAAAGACCAGGGACTTTTATGCAAGATGCGCGCGGTAAAAGGGTACGGGTGCGCACCAGCCGAACGATCACGTTTCTACGGCTGAGATTAAATACGATCGCGACCGAAGCGGTACGCAATCGTGACCCTAGGATCAAAGATCCACGACCAGAAATCCCTCACTTGCCCTAATATGCTCTAACCCTTGGATCCAAAACTCACGGTCCAGATCCAATCCTCGAAACGGTACGCTGATTACTCTAATCTGCGCCGTCAATCATAGGATCAACGCCCCCGGCGCCTTCTCCTCCCACGCCGATGCCAGACGGCGGTGCCGCCCACCCACACGGTGGCGGACCTCGTCGAAGGCCGGACCGACGGTGACCCCGAGCACTAAACTCCGATCTGATCAGCGCAAAACAAGAAGGGAAAGATTGCGAACGCAATAGGAGGCTTATTACCGTGATTTGGGTAGCAGAACTCCCAGCCCACGGGACCATGCGGGTCTGCGGCGATCCACGACTTCGTCGAGGAATTCCCGGACACCCAGTGCACCACTTCCAAATTGCGCCAACGTACGGCTTCTTTGCGGGCAGATCAAGCCACGGAGTACCAGCCTAGGGCCTGGGTTGCGCTACCGGCAGCAATCAACGGCGGCGGGTATTCCTTGTGCGGGACACGGCGGCGCGACGGTTTAAGATGGCGCAGTGGACGCAGATGAAGTGGAATACGAGGGGAGCGTGGTCGAGGGAACACTTATGGCCCCAATCCCCGGCCGGTCTTGTGCCCGCCAGCTCCGCAACCCCCGGCGCGGAAGCTACGGTCGCCCGCCATGCGCGGAGGTTCTGTTGAAGATGGCGCTGACTACTGGGGCCAACCGGTCAGTGGCGGAGAAACAGGGCGCGGTTCTGGGTCCACGCGCCAGCGAACGATCGCGGCAGCACGAGCGGGAAAGCAACGCGCATGTCAGCACGAGCGGGACCCGCATGTCAGCACGAGCGGGAAAGCAACGCGCGCGGTAGGCGCCTGGCCAGTGGGGCCCTATTGTCGGCGCGTGACTCAACGGGTGGGCTGTGCGGATAGTGTTAGGTAACTGGGCCGAAATCAGGCATAACGGCCCATGAAGCCCTTTAATTCTTTTCCATTTTTACTTTCATTTCTTCTCTCCATTTCCAAGTTAAATTTGAATTCAAACTTAAATTCAAACTTCTATGGCTCATCACTTCAACTTATATTTGTGAAATTAGGGATATTAAGTCTGAATATATTTATTTATATATATTATCTATATATTTTTTTTATATCCCTTCTCTCTTTCTTATTTCCAAACTCAAATTTCCATTTAGGGTTTGATCCAAACTTTAGAATTATTATCTCTTTGTTGTTATCCTTATTATTTTATTTAATGTGCAAACATATAAAACTCCAACATGATGCATATTCTTTTTATTATTTGTTTTAATTCATCTCCAACTTTCATGTATGCTCTTTTTATGATGCAAATATGGCACATAAGATAAGGATTTCACTATATAATCCTTTTATACAATTTTGAGCATTACATTTGGTGTCTCTTGCCTCAATTACAAGTGAGTTTGATCGCAATGAAAGAATCAAGAAAGAAGAAAGCAATCCAAGCGCAAGAGCTCGAAAGAACACAAGCAAATCTCTCTCTCTAATCACTAAGGCGTTGTGTGGAATTTGGAGAGGATTTGATCTCTTTGGTGCGTCTAGAATTGAATGCTAGAGCTCTTGTAAAGGGTTGGAAGTGTGAAAACTTGGATGCAATGAATGGTGGGTGGTTGGGGGTATTTATAGCCCCAACCACCAAACTAGCCGTTTGGTGAGGCTGTCTGTTCGATGGCGCACCGGACAGTCCGGTGCACACCGGACATGTCCGGTGCGACAGCCACGTCACCAAAGCCGTTGGGTTCTGACCGTTGGAGCTCTGACTTCTGGGCCCGCCTTGATGTCCGGTGGCGCACCGGACATGCACTGTAGATTGTCCGGTGCGCCAACATGGGCGTGCCTGACCTCTGCGCGCGCAGCGCGGAATTCCCGAGGCTGGCGAGTTCCGGAGGCCGCTCTTCCTTGGAGCACCGGACATGTCTGGTGTACACCGGACAGTCCGGTGAATTATAGCGGAGTCGCCTCTGGAATTTCCCGAAGGTGACGAGTTTGAAGTCGGAGTCCTCTGGTGCACCGAACATGTCCGGTGGCACACCGGACAGTCCGGTGCGCTAGACCAGAGGTGCATTCGGTTTTCCCTTTGCTCTTTGGTTGAACCCAATACTTTGTCTTTTTATTGGCTAAGTGTGAACCTTTAGCACCTGTATAACTTATGCACTAGAGCAAACTAGTTAGTCCAAATATTTGTGTTGGGCAATTCAACCACCAAAATTAATTAGGGACTAGGTGTAAGCCTAATTCCCTTTCAGTTACTGGCCGTTTCCTGTGTTATGTCTAGTAACGGACGAGCTGTAATGGCTGTCAGCTATTAACGGTCGTCACTGATGGCGTCAGTTTCTGGATGGCTGTAACGGCAGCTCTGATGGCGACCGTTACTGTCCATTGGCCTCCCTCTGCGCGTGTATATATATGGAGAAGGTGAGACTGCTTCTGGTTATGAGAGAACACACGTACAAACATTCTCAGATGCGTTGCGTACAGCCCATCCCCATCCCACCTTCTGCGAGCATAGAGAGTGTCGGAGAACAGGCCTCCGAAATCGTCGTCCTTAAAGCTACACTTGCACGGGTGTGTGGACGATCGGGTTTTTGGAGAGCGTAATCACGACTGGTCGCTTCGTCCGCTCGAACAACACTGATTAAGTTCCTCGTCGCCGGCGCCGTTCGAGGGACTGCACTACGTACATCTGTCTGCATCGACTACGTACGACAATATCGAACATACACACGAGATGTCTCGTGTGAATGGAGCCTTGAGCATTGATATCCCCGCAAGGTACAACCTGTTCTTTGTATTTATGCATATATATATATATATAGTATATCTATTAAGAGCCCTGGGCTCTATATAACTGTGGAGAGCCTCGACCATCAACTACGCAAATCGGTTTAAGCCCACGTCCGCTCACTTTTTATGCAAGAGAACAGATTTAGCGTAAACGAAAAACCACTTTAGCATAAACAGAGCACCACCCCCGAACCCACGTTCCAGAAAAACCGGGTAAGGCCCACTTTCCACGCAGTCAACTACTTCTATACCCTAACCCCGTCGCGGTTAATTTACTCTGGCCGACTCGTCGTCAACTCGCCGCCATCAAAACCGGCATGCAGCCATTAGAAGAGATGCTTCCTCTTCCCCGAGACCTATTCGACATTAGGTATTCAGGTATGGATCCGGCATAATTTCATAGATTTGCAGGTTCTTAGTGATTTCCATGCATCCTGACGTCTCCTCCCTCCCCTACCTCCTCTCACCTCGCGCTCGTCGCCTCGGCTGGTTCGGTTCTTGGGAGAGCCAGTCTGCTGCTGCTTGCGGTGACTGGCACCGGCGTGCAACGCTTCTTAGAGACCATTTGCCTGCGCCGTTCCGATGGGTTGCTTCGGGTGCTTCGCGCCGGAGGCAGACAAGGACCTCAGGCCCTCCAAGCACGACGATTCGTCAGGTTCGTTCTCGGTTTTCCGTCCGCGGCGCGTCTCGTGGCTTGGGTTGCTGTGCTTGATTCTTGCTGGGAAAGGAAACAGGGGCTGATGCGAGGAGGAAGGTCGCGCCGGATGTGGCCAGCGGCTACGCGCACAGCTTCACCTTCAAGGATCTGCTTGTGGTAACTAGCTACTTCAACGAGGCCAATTTCATAGGAGAAGGTAGATTTGGGAAGGTATACAAGGGCAAGATCAACGGACAGGTGAGCAAGACCTCTGCTTTTTTTCCTCGACAGTTTTCGTGGCTGAAGATTTGACAGTACCGTGACAGACGCCGCCCTATGCATTTTCTCTTTGGTGTGCAGATGGTGGCAGTGAAGCAGCTCGCTCGAGACGCTCGAGACGGAGTTCTTGGTCGAGGTGCTCATGCTGACGGTGCTCAACCATCGCAACCTTGTCAGCTTGGTCGGGTTCTGCGCGTAGGGGATGAGAGGCTGCTGCCTGCTGGTCTATGAGTACATGCCGTTCGGAAGCCTGGTGTCGGGTACCATAATTAGGGGTACCCCCAACACTCCTAATCACGGCTGGTAAACACCCTCAGACCCAGTGACGGGTGTGGTTCAAGTCAAGGCTTCGTCTACCCAAGGGACGCGACCTCACCCGAGCCCAGCCTCGGGCTGGAGCAGTAGTCCCAGACGAGTTCACGCCTCGCCCGAGGGCCGTCTCAGGCAGCGGGCACCCCCTCGGCTCTCCCGAAGCCCGGTTCGGGCAGGCTTCGTTGTGAAGCAACCTTGGCCTGACCGCCTCACCAACCGACCGCTTCGCAGGCGCATTCAATGCAGGGGATGCCTGACGCCGTATCCTGACACATGTGCCTCAGTCGGCCAGGCCGAAGTGACCGCAGTCACTTCGCCCCTCTCTTTTACTGTCCGATATGATGGGAAAACAGCGCCACTCGCCCCGCTCCGACTGCCGTGCCAACCACCCAGGCGAAGACTGACAACAAGTCACGATCAACCACCGTGTTCGGCCTCGGGCGCAACAGGAAGCTCCGCCTCGCCCGACCTCAGGCTCTGGCCTCGGGGGGAGGTCTCCACCTCGCCCGACCTCAGGCTCTGGCCTCGGGAGGAGGTCTCCGCCTCGCCCGACCCCCGGACTCAGCCTCGACCACGGTCTCGGGAGGAATTGCGTCCTCGCCCGACCCCAGTGTTGGGACCATGCTTCGTCGCCGAAGGTCCTGTAGGAAGAAACAGTTTCAGTTGAAGTCGTCTGTACGTAATGCCGAAGGGTGCTGACCATGAAGCTTCGGAATTACAAACCGACTTAAAGATAGAATGACCTTTTAGTCCATAAGAGTTTGAGTCGATGTTGTAAACTTTTATGAGGGGTATGATTGTAATTGTTCACAGGCTGTGTCTTGTGCCTATAAATAGTGAACAGTATTCCTTTACTGTTCACGCATTCCTGTAATTGCGAAAGCATCATTCGGGAATTATTGCTTGTCAAGGCAAAGGTATAATCATACCTTAAACATTGTATTAAAAGTAAATGTATGAATGATATCATTTATCTCCAACATATCTATCTTTAATGTTTTACATTTTACATCGTTTATGTTATTTTTGCCACCTTCGTAATATTATGTTCACACCCTTCGTCCGAAGTTCATTAAACCCTTGAGGAGATAATGCTTCAGCGGACGAAGGGTATTTAATGTTTAACATCATCGTGTTGCCTTGTTCTTGATTCATAGCATTTGAGAACAAGTCCCCAACATTGGCGCCCACCTCCGGTCAACACACTTCCACTTTTTTGAGCTGATGGCTTCGTTCAACGATCAAGCTGGAGCTGCTTCGGCCCCGAAGCTGGTGCTCCCGATAACAGGTGGTTCATGCTCAGAGCCAGCCAACAAAAAGCAGAAGAAAGAAGCACAGAGAAGGGTACAGCATGTTGGGGTGCAAGGACCCTTCATCAAGTCAAGATGGTCTCATATTCCAATTACCTTCTCCCAAGAGGATCTTCAACTCAAGGATTACCCACACAATGATGCTATGGTTATCTCTTGTGTGATCAAAGGATTTCTGGTCCATAATGTCTTGGTTGACAAAGGCAGCGCAGCTGATATCATATTTGCTAAAGCTTTCAGACAAATGCAAGAGCCCGAAGACAAGATCCATGATGCTACGCACCCTCTTTGTGGCTTCGGAGGACGGCAAATTGTAGCACTTGGGAAGATCACCATGCCAGTAACCTTTGGATTTGTCAACAACACAAGGACTGAGCAAATTGTGTTTGATATTGTTGACATGGAGTATCCTTACAATGCTATCATTGGTCGTGGTACTCTCAATGCCTTCGAAGCAATTCTTCACCCAGCTTACCTCTGCATGAAGATACCTTCAGACCAAGGGCCTATTGCTATTCATGGGAGTCAGGAAGCCGCCAGAAGGGCCAAAGGAAATTGGACAGATTCAAGAGCAATCCATAACATAGATGGAGCTGAGGCCTGTGAGCAATACAAGTTCAGAAGGGAAAAAGCTGCTTCAGCTGACCAACCGAAGCCCATGCTCTTATGTGAGGATATAGCAGATCAGAAGGTGTTATTGGGATCTCAATTGTCTGAAGAGCAGGAAAAAACCTTGATAAGGTTTCTGTTCAACAATAAAGATGTTTTTGCCTGGTCAGCTAATGATCTTTGTGGAGTTAACAGGGATGTTATTGAGCATTCGCTCAATGTCGATCCATCCTTCAGACCCAGAAAGCAGAGGCTTCGGAAGATGTCTGATGACAAGGCCGAAGGTGCTCGGAATGAAGTGAAAAGACTCCTCAGTGCTGGAGTTATTAGAGAGGTGAAATACCCAGAATGGTTGGCTAACACTGTTATGGTGAAGAAGGCCAATGGTAAATGGAGAATGTGTATTGATTTTACTGACCTCAATAAGGCTTGTCCGAAGGACGAGTTTCCATTGCCAAGGATAGATTCCTTAGTCGATGCAGTAGCTTCATCAGAGCTTATGAGTTTGCTGGATTGCTATTCAGGCTATCATCAAATCTGGATGAAGAAGGAGGATGAACTGAAAACCAGCTTCATAACCCCTAGCGGGACATATTGCTACCTTCGGATGCCTGAGGGGCTTAAAAATGCTGGAGGAAGCTTCAGCAGAATGACAGCGAAGGTTCTCCATTCTCAGATAGGCAGGAATGTACTAACTTATGTTGATGACATTATTGTAAAAAGCACGAAGCAAGATAACCACATTGCTGATTTACAGGAGACCTTCGCTAATTTTAGACAGGCTGGTTTAAAGCTGAATCCAGAAAAATGTGTCTTCGGAGTAAAAAAGGGGAAATTTCTTGGTTGCCTAGTTTCAACAAAGGGAATTGAGGCTAATCCAAGTAAAATCGAAGCTATACTTCGAATGGAACCACCAAGCACAAAAAAGGGGGCTCAAAGATTGACAGGAAGGCTGGCATCTCTCAACAGATTCATATCCAGATCGGCAGAGAGAAACTTACCATTCTTCGAAGTGCTGAAGTCAGCCGAAGTCTTTCAATGGGGACCAATTCAGCAGAAAGCCTTCGAAGAGCTGAAGCAATATTTGATAGATCTAACAACATTAACTCCACCAACGCCAGGGGCTCCTTTGTTATTATATGTGGCAGCTTCGCACTCAGCGGTAAGTGCGGCACTTGTCCAGGAGAAGCTTGAAGGCCAAGTTAAGAAGCAGGCCCCGATATATTTCGTATCCGAGGTTCTTAGTTTATCAAAGAAAAATTATACAGAATTGGAGAAGGTACTGTATGCTGTTTTGATGGCCTCTAGGAAGCTTCGGCATTATTTTCAAGCTTACAACATAATTGTTCCTTCTTCACAACCTCTGAAGGATATTATGAGAAACCGAGAAGCTACTGGAAGGATTGGAAAATGGGCTGCATAGCTCAATGAATTTTGTATTGATTATGTTCATAGGTCCTCGATTCAGTCCCAGGCGTTAGCAGACTTCATTGCTGACTGGACGCCAGGGGCTCAGGAGGAAGAAATAAATAAAGATGCCGAAGCTTGGACAGTGTTTTGCGATGGGTCTTGGGGAACCTTCGGAGCAGGAGCAGCTGCTGTGTTGGTTTCACCTTCCAAAGTTAAAACTTGTTATGCGGCACGACTTGATTTTAGTTGCACAAATAATATCACTGAGTATGAAGCTCTGCTCTTGGGTCTTCGGAAGTTGAAGGCAATGGGAATCAGAAGGGCCATTCTTAAAACTGACTCTCAAGTTATTTCTGGTCATGTTGACAAGAGCTATAAAGCAAGAGACCCGAAGCTTGAAAAGCATCTAGATACAGTCCGAAGGATTGAGGCTTCCTTCGAAGGTTTCTCTGTCAAAAATATTCCTCGTGGAGAAAATGAATACGCTGATCTATTGGCCAAGTCAGCAGCCCAGGGGCTGCCCATACCTTCAGAAGTATTTTTCGAAACAATAAAAGCACCTTCGGTCGAGCTTCTTGAAAGAGCAATCCTTAATATATCCCCTGTTTATAGCGAGGATTGGAGAACTGAGATTGTTTCTTTCCTTCAGGGTAATTTTCTTTCAGACGACGAAGCTTATAATAGGAGAATAGAGGCAAGAGCTCGACCATATGTCATAATAGAAGGGGAGTTATACAAGCGTGGGGTCTATTCCCCATTGCTCAAGTGTTTATCCAGATCCGAAGGTATAGAATTAATGAAGGAAATACATGCAGGCCTGTGTGGATCTCACATTGGGTCTAGGCCCTTGCTTGGGAAAGTTTTTCGCCAAGGATTTTATTGGCCAAAGGCAGCTTCGGATGCAGCGGATATAGTCCAAAAGTGTGAAGGTTGTCAGAAATGTGCAAGAGATCAAAAACAACCTTCGTCTTTAACTCAATTAATACAACCCACTTGGCCATTGCAGAGGTGGGGCCTTGATTTGCTAGGCCCATTACCACCATGTAATACCCAAATTTGTAAATCATGGTAATGGAGATAATTCTCTTATTGGCTTTGTTTCAATTTAACTAATCATGTGAACAACCCCATTTTAAAATGATTAAATGACTAAATGTCAACTAAACAACATGTGCATCATATTGGAGTTTTGTTTGTTGTGCATATAATAATATCAACACTATTAATCAAAATAAACTAAAAAGAAAATTTAATTAGAACCCAAAAGGAGATTAGAGTTTGAAAATAAGAAAAGAAAAGAGATATGAAAATGTACATAAAATGTATAACTAAATATCTTCAGGCTTAGCATTTTTAATTTCAAAAATAGAGTTTATAAATGAAGATCCACAAAAGTTTGAATTAAATCAAATTGGATTTGAAATTGGAGAAAAGAAAATACAAAATAAAAAGAAAAAGAAGAAAGACTTACCTGGGCCTCGGATCCTGTTTTCGGCCCACAAACAGAAGTCTGCCGCGCGGCCCAGTCCCTATCCCGTGCCACCGACGGATGGGGCCCACTGGCATCCACCCATCGCACGCGCGCTCATACCGGTGCGTTCACGGACGCGTGGGGCCACCGGGTCAGATCTCGCGCTGCTGCTCACGCACACTCGCTGTCGCTTTGGGCCCACGCACCAGCTCGTTACCCACCTTGCTAACCACCTCCGCTCCTCCGCCGCGTTGCTCGCCGCGAACCAAGCCGCCTATACCGAAAGGGAGGGAGAACTGAATCTGCGCTGCCGTCGATTCCCTAGTCCACCCGTCGAACCGCCATGGCGAGATTGTAGGAGAAGCTCACCAATTCCGCTCGTACCCGGACTTCTCCGCGGTGTATTTAGGTGACGCTAGGGCCCATCTCGTCGAGCCATAACCAAGCTCCGTAGTGGTCGTCGTGCGGAACCTCATTACGAGCTGAGTGAAGCCGCCGCTGTCACTTCGTCCGCTCGTCGCCGTGGGAACGCACTGCTCAGGCTCAGATCCCGGCAGGGAGCGCCCGCCAGCCCCGGTTCCGTCCGTGGCCAATGCCCGGAGGCCCGTGCTACCTTGGGGTGCTTGCGGTGCTGCTGGGAGGGCTCTCGATGCCGGTGAAGGAAGTGACGCCCATCGGGGCGGCCGGAATTTCTTGCCAAACCTTGCCGCCGCCATAGATCCGCTTCCTGCCGCAGACCCTTTGACACCTCTCGATGATTCCAGGTGAGAACCTCCTCGTGGCAACCGTAGTTATTCCGTCTTCCTATTGTGATGCTTCCGTTGAAGAATGGATCCCGGTGGCGGGGGTTGGACGTTTCTCCGGCGGTCCTCCGCCGGCCGTTTGGGCGACATTCCCTCTGCACTTGGTCGCGTGGTGGAAGACGGGATGTGGATGGTCGATGGACCGATCAACGGTCCAGAACGGGCCACCGTATAGGGGAAATCTGGGCCGCTGGATTAGTCATGCCAGGTGCAGATGTATTCAGGGGAGTTTTAAAGCATGGCCATCGGATCCCGATCCACCGATCGAAATTGCATACCGGTTCAGGGATACCCAGTTCTAATCTGGGGCGCTCATGTTAGATCGGGCGGCTCAGATCGCGTGATACCCTTTCGATCAGGAAATTTATTAAAGAGCCCCTGGGATTTATAGAAATAGAACCCGCCGTCCCTCGGGCACTGTTCCCTGTGTCTCGGGATTCTTGCGCCGAGCCCCCTGCGTTTTCCATTAAATGAGGCCCAGTCCAGTGAATAGGAAAATCATAGAAAATGATTTAGAAAATGATTTTTAGTGTTAAAATAAATCCAGAAACTTAATTAATTCATAACTAATTCATTTTAGCTCCAAATTGAGTCATTCCAATTCCTAAAATTTTGTAATAATATTCTCTATCATTTAGAATCACTGTTTTGACATGAACTCTGTTAGGAAATTAATTTATCATGTAATCCTATTATAATCACCTTAAATCTTAGGAAACTCATAACTTGAATTCTATAACTCAAAAATTAATAATTCTTTTTCCTGTGATCTTATTTTAATATGTGGACTATTAATATGTATTTTGGTATATATGTTTGGTGTAATGTTAATTTTGGCCTATACACTGTTTGTTTGTATTGCTACGACTAGTGCGAGGTCACGTGTCACCTGAAGATCATCCTGGTACCTGGATTCTCAAGGCCCAGGCAAGTTGTGCCCTTGATCACTTCTTTTCACCTACTCATGTTCTAATTAATCATAATGATCTGCATAGGTTAATTTTGATGGGACCCAATAGGTTACCCTAGTTTGTCTATCTTTATACCTTGTTTACCACTGAACTTTCTGGGTAGTACTTGCTAGTGCTATATGTGGTTTTGGGTATGGAGATACACTATTCATGATCATACTTTTGTTATCAGTTGTTATTTATTGTTCATGATGAGATCATTATGTTAATTGGAACATGGAGCGACCACCCGGGAAAACAGTGCTACCACAAGGGTAGTATGGGATGCCCTTGGCTGATTAATTAGGAAAGCTAGTGGAAGACTACCTTACCCGAAAGGGGCAAGGGCAGTAGGGGAGTGGTCAGTGTAGGGAGGCCCTCGGGAGGATTTTGCTGCGATGGCGGTCCTGCAAGGGATTCCTGCATTGGAACTTCCTATAAACTGTAGCGGGTTTTCGGAAGCTAGTGGAACTTTGTAAAGGCCTCGTAGTGGATCCCTAGCCATTCACCTCGGAAGTGTCTAAGGGCCTTGCAAACCCTGGCGACATGGGATACACGACTTGTGGGTAAAGATGCGCAACCTCTGCAGAGTGTAAAACTGGTATACTAGCCGTGCTCACGGTCATGAGCGGCTCGGACCCTCACATGATTAATTTATGGAACTAAATTCAATTTGTCATATGCATTGCATCGCGGGTGAAGTTGTTATTTTTGTTCTACTATTTAATTGGGTTGGTATTTACTTATACTTAGTAACTGCTAATAAAATTTTGACCAACTTTAAAAGCAATGCTCAGCTCCAACCATCTTCTTTGGTAAGCCTTACACTTCACATGAGCTCCCACCTTGGCGAGTTCATGCACATTATTCCCCACAACTTGTTGAGCGATGAACGTATGTGAGCTCACTCTTGCTGTCTCACATACACCACAGGTCAAGAGCAGGTACCACAGGATGAGGCGCTTGGAGGATGCTGCGATGAGTTCGTGAGTGGTCTAGGTCGTCGTCTCCCAGTCAACTTTTGGGTTGCTGGACCGTTGTCTCCTTATAATGTAATTATTTATTTTGTGTAGAACTCCTGTTATATATAAAGTTGTGACATTCGATCCTGTGCCACTTTACATCATATGTTTGAGACTTGGTCCCAGCATACCTGGTGTTTATGTTAACCCCGGGTTTTGGACCCCTAAAATCCGAGTGTTACAGAAGTGGTATCAGAGGAATGTTGACTGTAGGACGAAACCTAGATAGAACTGGACAACCCTTGTCTACTTACCTCTGCTACTCTGATTCTTTTCTAAACTTATCTTAATCTTTTTCTCATCTATTTCCGCTTGACTCTGATCATTCTTACCTTTTCCTCCTAAAGACAAATGTGGATTTCACACTTTGGAATCCCGTGCCTAAAGTGACTTTAGGAATAGGAGACCTAATCCTAGGAACAAAAACAAAACTATTTTTATAAGTGTCTATGTATTTGAATGTTTGTTCTTATGATACTTGTCTGATTTGGATCTTTGATTGAGTGTGATGGGTTGTGGAGTAATGTCCACAATTGCATCTGCATATACACATAGGTATAAAAATATATTTATAAAATAACTAGACAACCTAAATTGTCCCCATTGGAACATATCTAGCTTAAGAGATTTATCTTATCCTAAAAAGATCTCATTCTAACCAATTCATCTTATCTTAAAAGATTCTCCCCTATCTTAATAGATCCATCTCATCTCAAAAAGATCCTAACTTATCCTAATTAAAACATAGATCCATCTCATCTTAAAAGATACTCATCTCATCTTGAAAAGATTTTATCTCATCTTAATAGATCTAACTGACCTCAAAAGATTTTATCTTATCTTTATGGATCCATCTTATCCTAATAAGAATACTTATCCACCATAGTTTAACAACCATGATCTAATGCAAATTAATTAGATCTTACCTAGTCAAACTAGTCACACCAATCTAACCTAGATCTGATCTAATCTAAAGTGACTTATCAAACATTCTAGATAATACTGATGAAATAGTTTAGACTCTACCCCTATAGAACAGGTCTTAACTTAGTTCACCCTGCACTAAATTAAGAATGACAGATCGACTTGGCCATATGCAACTACCTTAACCATCTGATAGTTGCATAACCTCTCAATTATAAACTAGCAAGAGACTCTATCTAATCATAACATATCTAACTAATCTCAAAACATCCTAACATATTCTACCCTGTTGGACCTATCTAACCTAAACTAGTCTAATCTAGCCATATCCAATTTAATCTAGATCTTATCTTACCTAATGTGACCTGATCCAGTGTGGTCTAATGTTATCTAACTTAATGTGGTTCACTTAAACAGATTAATGACACCAGTAGAAGAGATTAGACCCCACAAGCCATGTATTAACTTAACCTAGCACATTGGACCAACTCAACCATACACTCCCAATAAGTTACACAATCCATTTATGTGAACCTATTGATTAAAAAAAAAAATGCCCTACTCATATACCCAACTACCTTAACTATATCTCCCTAGCTCAAATGAAGACACTAAGATTGGAGACCGAAGATGATCAACCTCATTAAGAAAGGAATAAACACCAACTCAAGTATTCAAGGATCAAGAGGGATCACCAGATGAGTCAAGATCCACAATCTTGGATGGAGTTTTTCTTATCCTACTCTTTCTTACCCAAACCTATATATACCCTAAAGACATCTTCTATCCTACATAATTAAAGTGGACATACATATATATACCCATGCTCTCCTAATCACTTACTAATGAAAAAAAAAAGAGAGAGACCCTTGATTTAGAAATTTCAAACCAATCCTTTTGTATTCCCTTTTCTTACAAATCTCGAGGACGAGATTATTTTTAAGGGGGGTAGGATTTGTAATACCCAAATTTGTAAATCATGGTAATGGAGATAATTCTCTTATTGGCTTTGTTTCAATTTAACTAATCATGTGAACAACCCCATTTTAAAATGATTAAATGACTAAATGTCAACTAAACAACATGTGCATCATATTGGAGTTTTGTTTGTTGTGCATATAATAATATCAACACTATTAATCAAAATAAACTAAAAAGAAAATTTAATTAGAACCCAAAAGGAGATTAGAGTTTGAAAATAAGAAAAGAAAAGAGATATGAAAATGTACATAAAATGTATAACTAAATATCTTCAGGCTTAGCATTTTTAATTTCAAAAATAGAGTTTATAAATGAAGATCCACAAAAGTTTGAATTAAATCAAATTGGATTTGAAATTGGAGAAAAGAAAATACAAAATAAAAAGAAAAAGAAGAAAGACTTACCTGGGCCTCGGATCCTGTTTTCGGCCCACAAACAGAAGTCTGCCGCGCGGCCCAGTCCCTATCCCGTGCCACCGACGGATGGGGCCCACTGGCATCCACCCATCGCACGCGCGCTCATACCGGTGCGTTCACGGACGCGTGGGGCCACCGGGTCAGATCTCGCGCTGCTGCTCACGCACACTCGCTGTCGCTTTGGGCCCACGCACCAGCTCGTTACCCACCTTGCTAACCACCTCCGCTCCTCCGCCGCGTTGCTCGCCGCGAACCAAGCCGCCTATACCGAAAGGGAGGGAGAACTGAATCTGCGCTGCCGTCGATTCCCTAGTCCACCCGTCGAACCGCCATGGCGAGATTGTAGGAGAAGCTCACCAATTCCGCTCGTACCCGGACTTCTCCGCGGTGTATTTAGGTGACGCTAGGGCCCATCTCGTCGAGCCATAACCAAGCTCCGTAGTGGTCGTCGTGCGGAACCTCATTACGAGCTGAGTGAAGCCGCCGCTGTCACTTCGTCCGCTCGTCGCCGTGGGAACGCACTGCTCAGGCTCAGATCCCGGCAGGGAGCGCCCGCCAGCCCCGGTTCCGTCCGTGGCCAATGCCCGGAGGCCCGTGCTACCTTGGGGTGCTTGCGGTGCTGCTGGGAGGGCTCTCGATGCCGGTGAAGGAAGTGACGCCCATCGGGGCGGCCGGAATTTCTTGCCAAACCTTGCCGCCGCCATAGATCCGCTTCCTGCCGCAGACCCTTTGACACCTCTCGATGATTCCAGGTGAGAACCTCCTCGTGGCAACCGTAGTTATTCCGTCTTCCTATTGTGATGCTTCCGTTGAAGAATGGATCCCGGTGGCGGGGGTTGGACGTTTCTCCGGCGGTCCTCCGCCGGCCGTTTGGGCGACATTCCCTCTGCACTTGGTCGCGTGGTGGAAGACGGGATGTGGATGGTCGATGGACCGATCAACGGTCCAGAACGGGCCACCGTATAGGGGAAATCTGGGCCGCTGGATTAGTCATGCCAGGTGCAGATGTATTCAGGGGAGTTTTAAAGCATGGCCATCGGATCCCGATCCACCGATCGAAATTGCATACCGGTTCAGGGATACCCAGTTCTAATCTGGGGCGCTCATGTTAGATCGGGCGGCTCAGATCGCGTGATACCCTTTCGATCAGGAAATTTATTAAAGAGCCCCTGGGATTTATAGAAATAGAACCCGCCGTCCCTCGGGCACTGTTCCCTGTGTCTCGGGATTCTTGCGCCGAGCCCCCTGCGTTTTCCATTAAATGAGGCCCAGTCCAGTGAATAGGAAAATCATAGAAAATGATTTAGAAAATGATTTTTAGTGTTAAAATAAATCCAGAAACTTAATTAATTCATAACTAATTCATTTTAGCTCCAAATTGAGTCATTCCAATTCCTAAAATTTTGTAATAATATTCTCTATCATTTCGAATCACTGTTTTGACATGAACTCTGTTAGGAAATTAATTTATCATGTAATCCTATTATAATCACCTTAAATCTTAGGAAACTCATAACTTGAATTCTATAACTCAAAAATTAATAATTCTTTTTCCTGTGATCTTATTTTAATATGTGGACTATTAATATGTATTTTGGTATATATGTTTGGTGTAATGTTAATTTTGGCCTATACACTGTTTGTTTGTATTGCTACGACTAGTGCGAGGTCACGTGTCACCTGAAGATCATCCTGGTACCTGGATTCTCAAGGCCCAGGCAAGTTGTGCCCTTGATCACTTCTTTTCACCTACTCATGTTCTAATTAATCATAATGATCTGCATAGGTTAATTTTGATGGGACCCAATAGGTTACCCTAGTTTGTCTATCTTTATACCTTGTTTACCACTGAACTTTCTGGGTAGTACTTGCTAGTGCTATATGTGGTTTTGGGTATGGAGATACACTATTCATGATCATACTTTTGTTATCAGTTGTTATTTATTGTTCATGATGAGATCATTATGTTAATTGGAACATGGAGCGACCACCCGGGAAAACAGTGCTACCACAAGGGTAGTATGGGATGCCCTTGGCTGATTAATTAGGAAAGCTAGTGGAAGACTACCTTACCCGAAAGGGGCAAGGGCAGTAGGGGAGTGGTCAGTGTAGGGAGGCCCTCGGGAGGATTTTGCTGCGATGGCGGTCCTGCAAGGGATTCCTGCATTGGAACTTCCTATAAACTGTAGCGGGTTTTCGGAAGCTAGTGGAACTTTGTAAAGGCCTCGTAGTGGATCCCTAGCCATTCACCTCGGAAGTGTCTAAGGGCCTTGCAAACCCTGGCGACATGGGATACACGACTTGTGGGTAAAGATGCGCAACCTCTGCAGAGTGTAAAACTGGTATACTAGCCGTGCTCACGGTCATGAGCGGCTCGGACCCTCACATGATTAATTTATGGAACTAAATTCAATTTGTCATATGCATTGCATCGCGGGTGAAGTTGTTATTTTTGTTCTACTATTTAATTGGGTTGGTATTTACTTATACTTAGTAACTGCTAATAAAATTTTGACCAACTTTAAAAGCAATGCTCAGCTCCAACCATCTTCTTTGGTAAGCCTTACACTTCACATGAGCTCCCACATTGGCGAGTTCATGCACATTATTCCCCACAACTTGTTGAGCGATGAACGTATGTGAGCTCACTCTTGCTGTCTCACATACACCACAGGTCAAGAGCAGGTACCACAGGATGAGGCGCTTGGAGGATGCTGCGATGAGTTCGTGAGTGGTCTAGGTCGTCGTCTCCCAGTCAACTTTTGGGTTGCTGGACCGTTGTCTCCTTATAATGTAATTATTTATTTTGTGTAGAACTCCTGTTATATATAAAGTTGTGACATTCGATCCTGTGCCACTTTACATCATATGTTTGAGACTTGGTCCCAGCATACCTGGTGTTTATGTTAACCCCGGGTTTTGGACCCCTAAAATCCGGGTGTTACACACCAGCACAGGGGAATTTAAGATATGTGGTAGTGGCAGTGGAGTATTTTTCCAAATGGATTGAGGAAAAGCCCTTAGCCACAATAACTTCATTTACTATTCAAAAGTTTTTCTAGCAGAACATTGTTTGTCGCTTCGGAGTGCCGAAGGCCATTACTGTGGACAATGGGACACAGTTTGATTCTGAAGCCTTCAGAGAATTTTGTGATCGAATTGGCACGAAGATCCATTTTGCATCAGTTCGACACCCAGAGTCAAATGGACTTGTCGAAAGAGCTAATGGGATCATAATGACAGGAATAATGAAGTCAATCTTCAACCAGCCTAGGGGAAAATGGCCTGACGAGCTAATCAAAGTGGTATGGAGCCATAATACAACCATGTCAAGGTCAACAGGTTTTACGCCCTTTAAACTATTGTTCGATGATGAAGCAATAACCCCAGAAGAGGCCAAAGCAGGATCAATAAGGACAGTAGCTTCGGCAGAAGGCAAAGACGAAGCTGATTGTTCTGTAGAAAAAGATGCTATTGAAGGGATCAGACTTCAAGCTGTGGAAAACATCAATAAATATCAAGCTGAAACAATAAAATGGCGTGACAGAAAAGTCAAGTTGAAGAACATTGAACCAGGACACTTGGTACTTCGAAGAGTAGCCAATCCTGAGACAGCAGGCAAATTACAGCTAATGTGGGAAGGCCCCTTTTTGGTATTATCTTCGTCAAGACCCGGTTCTTACAGATTGAAGGATATGGACGGCAACGACATTCCCAGATCATGGAATGCGGATGAGCTTCGACGATATTATATTTAGCTTGATGTAATGTTTTATTCTTTTTCGTGGCACCCTTTTCCTTTCCAAAGGGGGAGAAAGGTTTTTAATGGGGCCACAACATGTAATTTTCCTTATTTCAATTTTATGAGAGTGATATCCCCCAAAAAATGTAAATGTAAATACAAAAGGAAAAAGAAAAGGAAACAGGGAGAAGCTCAAAAGTCGTTCCTAAGGGAATGCGGAGCTTACAGCGAAAAATAAACGCTGATTCCGCCGAAAGTAAAAGGCGAAGAAGCTCCTAAGGGAGGCTTACAGCGAAAAGTCAACGCTGAAGGACTATGATTATGTATTTTGATATTCATTTGCACAATGCATCTCATCATGTCATTTGCATTCATAAACATGCATTTAGACATACATAGAATCATCATTGTACCGCATAAAAACACAGATGCTTCGGCGATGAGGAAAAGCTCGAAGGAAAATTTTTATGCTTCGTTGTGTACGAAAAGAAGGGAAGGTGTTTTTTCGCTTTCGGCTCAAAAGAGAAGTTTCATCCACAGCAAAGCAGATTGTACGCAGACAGCAGAAACAAAATATATAACAAGGTATGTACAAATTTACATAAGTTGTTCTATAACTATATTACAAAAGTTCCTCCAGAATTTTTGCAGGACAGTACATTGTAAACAATTATCAAGCTTCAGGCTAGGCTTCGTCAAACTTCAACTTTGTCAAACTTCAGCTTCGTCATCCTGCGTACATCAAACAACAAAATAAGAAAGGTGCAAATTTCGAGGAGAAGGTAAAAGTAACAAAAATAAGTTTCTTACCGGCTTAAGATGACTTCGAGCTTCGTCACCCGCCATCTTTCGCCCGCCACTTACCCAGATCTGGGTCATGAATCTATTCTCGATGCTTCGGGCTAGGCTTAGGATATTTATCAGATCTGATGCTCACAAGCTGAAGTTTAGTCTGTTCACAATATTTCCATGCGTGCAGCCAGCCTTCAGAAAAGCGGTGGCTGTGCCCCGAGAAGCTACCAGGGCGCAGAAGTCGGCGTGCCCACCAATAACTTCGTCAAGGGCATCAACCTCGCCTTCAATATATTCTAACGTGTTGGGCAGATTATCAGCTGAAGGTGTAAATTTTGCAGAGCTAGCTCCGACAGAATGGAACACATCCTTCAGCCGTTGCACGCATCGGCTGCCGAAGCTAAGGCATTTCTCTTGGAGTTCTTTAAAGGATTTCTGCAAAATCAAATTTTTATCCATCTCAGTTTTCAGCCTTGCTTCGAGATATTTCTTTTCTTGCTCAAATTTTTCTGACTGTTGGAGCAGTTCATTCTTCAAGTTGTCATTCTCAGTTTGGACTTCAGCCAAAGAACCCTCCATAGTCTGAATAACAAAATCTTTCTTTTCTAATGCACCTTCGTGCTCTTTGACCATCATTTCAAGATCTTGGATGGTGAAATCCTTCTTCTTCAAATCAGCTTCGTAGTTTTCAACCTTTTCAGCCAAACTTTGAATGACGGCTTTGTTCTTCTCTTCTTCGAGATCTTGTTGCATTTTTAGAACTTTACTTAACAGTATGCTCTGTCGAAACGATCTTCGTTAGAAAACAACCTAAAAATAATAATAATAAAATAACAAAAATATTTGTTACCTTAAAGTTAGCATAAAGCAAACTTCCGGCGATATGGTGCCGTTGGTAGCGGCAGAGGTCCACTTCCAGCTTCGGCAAGCCAATGTTTTTGCAGAGAGTTCTAACAATTTTAGCTTCGCTGCGGTTTCGAAGGCACCTCAGTTTTCCTTCATTAATCCCGCCAAATAGTGTAGCCCCTGGCTTATATCCGCAGGCTATGGCACATCTTCTAAGCTCCGCTTTTTCAGCGTCTGTCAGCTCTTGCCCAAGTAGATCTTGAAATTCAAAATCTTCACCCTCCAAAATGTCTCCAGCTTGTTTTTTCCCCTTTTCAGTGCCTGTGCTCACCGCGGCCACAGCAGATTCTTCCTCGGTCATTTTCAAGAGTATGTTATCAATAACTTCAAGTGTCTTGTCCAGGTTCAGATCTTCTGTGGCTTCAGTTTCAACTCCGGCAGCTTCGGCTGCGCCAGTTTCAGCTTCGGAGGTCTCCGCTCCGGTGGTGGTTTCGGCTGTGGCGCCCTTAGCTTCGGCAGTCTGGTCAATAACAATTCTTGATGCCGGTGTCGGCAGCGGTGTCCCATGAATTACATGTGCTATTTGAATAATTCTTCGTTTTTTCGGCAGTGCAGGACCTTCTTCTGCCGAAGCTGCCTTGTCCTTCTGAAAAAACTTCGTCAGTTCCAACGCCAGCGGACTTAGCTTCACAGGTAAGGGTTCAGTCATTACCTTCATAATCTCTTCTACTTCAACAGCAGAAGGCGTTGCAGGAGTATCTTCTTCTAGAACCAACGATCTTGGTTCTGGAGATGCAGTTTTCCTCTTTCCTCCAGTGGCCACCTTCGGCTCAGGATTCAATTCTTCAGGGATAAGTTTTTCAGAATCTCCCCTTTTCTTTTTGGTCACCTTGGCGACCTCTTCGTCAGCAGTGCCGGAAATTCTTCTTTGCTTTGGGCCTCCAGCATCTCCACCCAGGCGATCATAATCAGCATATTCAAAACCTATGGCATCGAGCACCCTGTTCAGCCTTCGCTTCGGCCGAGTGCCGAAGGCTGCTGTTGTAATACTCAAAATTTTGTACCAAGAATAATATGTAGGATTACGGGGAGGCTACGCTAGCGCAAAACAAAATTTTCATCCCCATAATACCAAGAACTACTGCGGTTATAGGTCATGGAATTACCACTAGACGCGCAGAGCAGCGGAAGACGTCTCGATGTAGACGAACGCGTCGAGCAGTGTCGTGCAGTCGCCGGTGTCCTTCACGTCCTCGCACGGTTCGTCCAAGTGCTCCAGATGCAGCACCTCCGAGGTATCCACACGTACAGGGAGGAAGCGCCGCGTACCGAACTGCTAGGTTCGCGACGGCGGCTTGGCGAGGGCGAGAGGCGAGCGGCGGCTGCTGATTTGCAGGTGGCGAATTAGGTTATCTCTTAACCGCGCCCCGCCCCTCATTATATAGGCGTTATGGTGGGCTTCTGACGCCGAGGCCCATCATTAACCCTAAAGCCCAGTCTAATTTCGGATCTAATCCGAATTAGGCTTCCGTCCCCTTAAGTGTGTGACCCTATAGGTTCACGTACAAATAGACATAGCCCGAGTACTCTTACTTGGCCCAATAATTGACAGCGGCCTCTAGCAAGACATGTCAACTCCTATGTGTACGTAAAGATCATATCAGACGAACCATTGCGACATTAAGTACATGTTGTTCCCTTTGTCTCACGATATTTGGTCTGGCTCTAAGCTGACCTCTCTTTCTCGATACTGTGAATTGGAATCCTTTCAATGGTTAACTCTTAACCCTAGCATGGCCATGCATTTCTTGATCCAATCACTCGAGGGGCCCAGAGATATCTCTCTCACAAAGAGAGGGACAAATTCCATCTTGACTGACCATGCCTCATAGCATGCTTCCTGACAAACCCAAAACTACCTTTATAACTACCCAGTTGTGGGATAGCGTTTGATAGTCCCTAAGTAAGTCAATTCACATCTTGAGAACATGCGACAATCTCAGGTCTAAGGATACAGTATTCATGTTGCAAGAAGAGAACTATATTACAATATCTCACGTTGGGTCGGTCCAGCCTCATGTCATACATGCGCCCACATTATTAATTTAACATCTCCATGTTCATGACTTGTGAAATGTAGTCATCAACTAATACATGTGCTAGTCATCGACTCTGACTAGGGACATCATTTAGAATAACCATATAAGTAAAGAATCTCACAAACAATTCACATAATTGCTAATCAATACAAGGTGCCTTCCATGGATATTCAATTAAGCAATATATATATCATGGATACAAAGAAATATGCTCATCTCTATGATTATCTCTAGGGCATATTTCTAACATAATAGAGAGAACTCCTCAATTCTATGTGCCTCATTTGCATCATAAAAAGAGCATACTCAAAATTTAAGGGATTTATCAAAACAAATGATTCTAAAATAAATAAATAAAAAAGTACATCATATTGGAGTTATGTTTGTGCATTAATAAAATGATAAAGGTGATAAGATAATAAATACTAGAAGTTAAGTCAAACCCTAAACCAAAAATAGGGTTCTCAAAAATGAGAAGAAGAGGAGTAATACAAAGATATAAATAATATGCTAATATTTACAAAATTTGTATTTTCATTTCACAATATGATTGGAGGATAAAAATTTGCACAAAAGTTTGAATTCAAAGTTCATATTCAAACCAAACTTAGAAATGAAGCAAATAGGAAGAAATGATAAAAAGAAAAAAAGAATAAAAGAGTACTTGGGCCGACTGCCCCACTTTCGGCCCAGCAGCCAGAAACCACGCGCGCGGCCCAAACCACCAAACCGGCGCCGACCATGCGGGCCCACCTGGAAGTCACACGCATGCGCGCGCACGGGAACCAGGAATCAGTCTGCGGGCCCCACCGGCCAGTCGCCGCTCGCGCTCGCTCTCTTCCCCTCCGCTGACGCGTGGCACCCCTTGGTCAGCCGTGGAACCACCTTCCCCTTCCTTCGCCGCGCGAATCGCGCGTGCTCGGTCATGGCGGGCGCCGCCGTTGGGGTGGTTGCAGCGTGCGCCGACCTTCGCGGATGGGATTGGGTGCATAAGTAGCGCGCCGCTCGGAGCCTTGACCCATCACACGAACCCAAGCCGTGTGCCTCCATAGCCTACCAAATCTCGTCGGGGGGAAAACTCCACTGCCGCGCCCAACTATCCATTCAATCGCCGCCTGGTGTTGTTTGAAGGCTCGGGGAGCTGCGTTGTGCGTCTGCGAAGCTGTCCGTGGTGGTTGCGGGCGGAATCGTCGACCGGGCGTTCCTTAATTGCTCACCGGAGCGCTTCCCCGCCGCCAAGCCACCCCTTTGCCGTGGCTAGGGTCTTCCACGCCGCGAATCATGGTATGATCCCGACCCCGGTGTTCGCTATGTCGTTTGGGTTGGGCTGGTGGTCTCGGGTTGGCTTACGGGCCTATGAATCGGCGATCAGAGCTCGCCGATGTGCTCGCCGCCGTGCGTGGGTAGCATTTGGGAAGAAGGCGCGCGACCGTCCGATGTCCAAGGAACGGCCCTGATTAGATCTTCGCGTACCGCTTCGCGGAGTTACTCGTGGCCGTTGAATGTTGATCGGGCGGATCCGATCGACCGCGCCCGTATAAAATCCTGGGTCGTTGATGCGGAGATGGATGGCTAGGATTAGAAGCGGTGTACCGCTTCGGTGCATTAAATCTGGACCGTTCGGATCTAATCCAATAGCCAGAATTCATGGATACCCTTTCGCTGTGGCGATTTTGCAGAAGAGACCCTAGAAGACTTAAGAATCAACCCGCCGTCCCATGCTACAGCCCTCTGAGTCTCGGGGATCTTTTTAGTTTAGCCCCTGACTTCTCCAGAAATTGAGGCCCAGTCCAGACATGTTTAAAAACAGAGAAATAATATTAGAAATTCATTTTTAATACAAAAACAAATCTAGAAACTTGTAAAATTCATAGAAAATCCATTTTTATTCCAAATTGAGCCATTCCAGTTTCTAAAATTTTGTAATATTATTCTCTAACACTTAGAGTCACTGTTTTGACATGAACTCTGTTAGAAAATTTATTTATCATTTAATCCTATTTTAATCACATTAAACCTTAGGAAATTCATAACTTGAATACTATAACTCCAAATTTAGTGATTCCAGTTCCGATGATTTCATTTTAATGTGTAGATTTTTACTGTATATTTTATTTACATGTTTGGTGTGATGTTGATTTTGGCTATACTATGTATGTATTGTGTTGATGCGAATAGACGAGCAAGCCACTGTGGAAACTGAGGTTCAACAAGTAGAAGTAGCTGAGCAGGAGCTCATTGAAGGCAAGTTGTGCCCTTGATCACTTACTTTTCCCAACCATGTTCTTATTAATTTTAATGATCTGCATAGGTTAATTTTGATGGGAGCCTTTATGTTACCCCAGTTTTGATTACCTCTACACCTTGTTCACCCCTGAAATATTTTTGGGTAGTACTTGCTATTGCTTTATGTGGATTGGGTATGGAGATACACTATTCATGATTATTCTGTTATTATCTTGTTATTATTACTGTTCATGTTAAGATCATTAAATTAATGGGAACATGGAGCGACCACCCGGGAAAACAGTGCTACCATAAGGGTTTAATGGGACGCCCTTGGCTGATTAACTAGGAAAGCTAGTGGAGGGCTACCTTACCCGAAAGGGGCAAGGGCAGTAGGGGAGTGGTCAGTGTAGGGGGGTCCTTGTTTGATTTTGCTGCGATGGCGGTCAGGCAAGAACCCTGCACTGGAGCTTCCTATAAACTGTAGCGGGTAGTCTGAAGCTAGTGGAACTTTGTAAAGGCCTCGTAGTGTTACCCTGCCTCGCTTCCTTGGTAGAGGTGTATGGGATTCATGACCCCTTGGCAGATGGGTAACACGGCTTGTGGGTAATGATGCGCAACCTCTGCATAGTGTAAAACTAGTATACTAGCCGTGCTCACGGTCATGAGCGGCTCGGACCCTCACATGGTTAATTATGGAACTTAAATTCAATTTGACATTTGCATCGCATTTGGGATTATTTCACTGTTCTTTATTATTATTAAGGTTTGGTAATTACTTACACTTAGTAATTGCTGATAAAATTTTGACCAACTTATAAAAGCAATGCTCAGCCTCAGCCTTTATTTCATTGATCAGCCTTACACTTCATGAACTCCCACCTTTGGTGAGTTCATGCCACATTATTCCCCACGACTTGTTGAGCTATGAACGTATGTGAGCTCACTCTTGCTGTCTCACCCCCCCCCCATAGGAGAAGAACAGGTGGTCGAAGAGGAGCCGCCTAACACTGAGGAGTTCGATCTGATCTAGGTGGCGTTTCTCAGTTGACATTGGCGCCATCGATCCTTAGTTCGTTTTACATTTATTCCTTTATTTTGTAATAAGTCTTCCGCTATGTAATAATTACTCTGATGTTTTGTGACATTTATCTCTATACACTCTGTTATTATATATGTTGTCTTCTTGGCGCATGTATGAAATGCACCCGGCTTTGTCCTTTAAAACCGGGTGTTACAGAAGTGGTATCAGAGGAAATGTTGACTGTAGGACGAAACCTAGATAGAAATGGACAAAACCCTTACCTACTTATCTTATTCTGATTCATTCTATACTTACCTTACTCTGATTCTTCCTACACTCATCTTGATCTTGTCTCACCTTCTACTGTTCTACTCTAATCATTCTTACCTTTTCTACTCTAAGACAAGATGGATTTCACACTTTGGAATCCTATATTTATGACATTTTTAAGGGATAGGAAGCCTAAGACAAAATTAAAACTATTTTCTCTATTAAAAATGTTGGTTGATTGTTCTGATGATCAAAGCCTGATTTGCTTCTTTGATTGATTGAAACATTATATATGGACATCTTAGCATGTGCCAGCATAAGGTAATAAATTAGCTATGGTAGGTAAAACATTAAACTGCTTAGCTAATAAATCCCCCAAAGTAACGTGATTCGTAGTTACTGCCTTGTCTACTATTTTCTTACCTTATGTATCTAACTCAGATGGTCAATACTAGGAGGGGTGGTGGAATTGATTTGCCTCCTAATCAACACACTCGAAGAATTTATAGACAACCTCAGCCACAACCAGCAGGGATGAATCCTCCTAATCCTCCACCAGGTGGAGTTGATCCACTGGTTGCTGCTCAGATGGCGGTGATGCAGCAAATGGCGGACACTATGGCTGATATGCGTGCCCAGATGCAGCAAGAACGCCAGGAGATGCGTCAGGAAAGAGAAGACATACGACATGAGGTGCGCCAGGAGCGAGAGGAGATACGCCAGGAAAGGAGGGCGCAACAATAGCAGATGCAACAACAACTTCAACAACAGCAGCAACAGCAGCAAGTGCCATTGCCTCCACCACCACCACCAGTTTCACCTCGTGATAAGCACCAGGAGTTTATGAGTCATAAGCCACCGACCTTCGCCAGTTCGCCAGATCCACTTGATGCAGACGATTGGTTGAAGTCAATTGAGAAGATGCTGAATATTGCACAATGCACTGACCGGGAGAAGGTTTTATATGCTTCTGGACGTCTGACTGGTCCTGCTGCTGACTGGTGGGATTCATATACTGCTGCCCACGATGCTGTTGATACTATTACCTGGGCAGAGTTCAGTACACAATTCAGGAACTACCATATTCTAGCTGGTATGATAAAGATCAAGAAGAAGGAGTTTCTGTCATTAAAGCAAGGCAACATGTCAGTCAGCGAGTACAGGGACAAATTTATTCAGCTGTCGAGGTATGCTCCGGAGGAAGTTGCTGAGGATGAAAGAAAGCAGGAGCACTTTATTGAAGGACTTAATGGACCCTTGCAGTATGCACTGGTGGCACACACCTTTCCATCATTTTAGAGGCTGCTGGATAAGGCTCTTGCTATTGAACACAAGCGTGTTCAACTGGGTGATTTGAAGAGGAAGGCTATCTCGCAGGGACAGGGTAGCAACAGTGTTTGTCCCCGCTACGTTCCACCACAGGGTACACCGACTCGACCAGGAGGACCACGCCCAGTTCAGTATGCTCCACAGGGCTCTCCACGGACACCTACTCATCAGGCTACCCCCACTGGCACCCCGACGAAGTTTTCAGGACAGAGTCCAGGCACTAATTGTTTCAAGTGTGGGAAGACTGGTCATTATGCAAACGTCTGCCCCCAGAGGATTGCTACTACTCCAGTTCAGAACAAGCAACAAACCCCTGGCAAGGGATATTCTATAGCCAGGGTGAATCAAGTCAGCGTTGATGATACCCCTGATGGTGGTGACATCGTACTTGGTATGTTTTATGTTAATGCAATTCCTGCAACCATATTATTTGATTCTGGTGCTACACATTCATTCATGTCTGCTAGATATGCCAACACAAATGAAATACCACTGCTAAATATGAGAAAACCCATGATAGTAATTACACCTAAAGGGCCTGTTGAGGCAAATCAAATGACACGTAGATTGACATTGACCATTATGGGTAGCGAATTTGGAGCTACTGCTATAATATTAGAGTCAAGCAGTATAGATCTAATACTTGGTATGTCATGGCTAAGAAAGGCAAAGGCCGTTATAGCATGTGGTAGAGGTACCGTAGAACTCACTACCACTAAGGGCTTGTTCGTTTTGATGATAATCCACATGTATTGGGTGGGATTGAGCCGGTTTAAATCCATAACAAGTCAAAATACATCACAATCCCACCCAATACACTCCAATACACATGTAATATCAATAACCGAACAAGGCCTAAAGGAGAAAGATTTCAAGTTAACATTGCAGTAACCTCCTCATCCATGCGTGCAATGTTCTTTATGCCTGAGGAGTTTGTTGGTGACAACATCCGGGTGGTTAGAGATTTTCCGGATGTCTTTCCAGAGGAGTTACCAGGGATGCCACCGGATAGAGAAATTGAGTTTGTTATTGATCTCTTACCTGGAACCGCCCCTATTTCTAAGCGACCATACAGGATGGCTGTAGAAGAACTGAAGGAGCTTAAGAAGTAGTTAACTGAGTTACAAGAAGCGGGGTATATTTGTCCGAGTTCCTCACCTTAGGGAGCACCGGTGTTATTTGTACAGAAGAAGGATGGATCGCAGCGGATGTGTGTGGATTATAGATCTCTTAATGATGTTACGGTGAAGAACAAGTATCCGTTGCCTCGTATTGAGGATTTGTTTGATCAAATGAGAGGAGCCAGGGTGTTCTCGAAGATTGATCTCCGATCGGGATACCATCAGATGAGGATTAGACCGTCGGATATTCCCAAGACAGCATTCTCAACCCGATATGGATTATACGAGTTCACTGTCATGTCGTTTGGATTGACCAATGCACCAGCCTACTTCATGAATTTGATGAATAAGGTGTTTATGGAGTATTTGGACAGATTCGTCGTGGTGTTCATCGACGATATTCTTATCTATTCTAAGAATGAAAGTGATCATGAACAACATATAAGGTTGGTGCTACAGAAGTTACGAGATAATCAACTCTACGCTAAGTTCAGCAAGTGCGAGTTTTGGATTGACAAGGTGCCATTCCTTGGTCATATTATTTATAATGGAGGAATAGCAGTGGATCCTGCTAAAGTGAAGGAGATAATGGAGTGGAGAGTGCCCACTACAGTTACTGAGATTCGGAGTTTCTTGGGACTCGCAGGATATAATCGGAGATTTATTGAAGGGTTCTCTAAAATTGCTAAGCCTATGACATCGCTTTTGGAAAAAGGAAGAGAATTTAAGTGGGATGAGAAGTGCCAAGAAAGCTTTGATCAGTTGAAGGAGAGATTGATGTCACCTCCAGTATTGATTATGCCAGATCTGCAGAACGGATTTGACATTTACTGTGATGCATGTGGCCAAGGACTTGGATGTGTGCTTATGCAAGATGGTCATGTGATTGCCTATGCATCTCGTCAGTTGAGGAAGCATGAATTGAACTACCCCACCCATGACTTAGAGCTGGCTGCCGTTGTGCATGCACTTAAGATTTGGAGACACTACATTATGGGAACTAAGTGCCAAGTATACACGGACCATAAGAGCTTGAAATACATATTCACTCAAAAGGATCTCAACCTTAGGCAACGCCGTTGGTTGGAGCTCATTAAGGATTATGATTTGGAGATTCACTATCACCCAGGCAAGGAAAATTTGGTTGCAGATGCCTTGAGTCGGAAGGAACATGTTCACTCCGCTTTAGTTGTCCAGCTACCTGATGAATTAGCAAAAGATTTTGAGAGACTCAACCTGGGAATTGTTACACATACAGAAGGAATTACCATTAAATTGGAACCTACCTTGGAGCAAGAAATTCGTAAAGGTCAGGTTGGTGATGCTAAGATTCAGGAGATCAAGGATCTGATAACAGAGGGTAGAGGCCCAGAGTTCACGGAGGATGAGCAAGGCACGATTTGGTTCAAGAATCGGATCTGTGTTCCCGAAATTGATAGTCTTCGGGAAACTATATTGAAGGAAGCACATGACTCAGTTTATTCTATCCACCCTGGGAGTACTAAGATGTATCAGGATTTTAAGCAAAAGTATTGGTGGTATGGTTTCAAGAGAGATGTGGCTGCACATGTGGCTATGTGCGATGTATGCCAAAGAGTTAAGGCTGAACACCAGAGGCCAGCCGGACTACTGCATCCACTGAAGATACCTGAGTGGAAATGGGAAGAGATTGGCATGGACTTCATTGTTGGATTACCCCACACGTCTGCTGGATATGATTCGATATGGGTGAGTGTGGACAGGCTAACTAAAGTAGCCCACTTTATTCCAGTGAAGACCACGTATTCAGGAGCCAAGTTGGCAGAATTGTACATGACACGGATTGTCTGTCTGCATGGTGTGCCAAAGAAGATTGTATCAGACCGGGGATCACAGTTTACCTCTCGGTATTGGAAGAAGTTACACGAGTCAATGGATACGAGGTTGAATTTTAGTTCGGCTTACCATCCCCAGACTGATGGGCAGACTGAGAGGACCAACCAAGTTCTAGAGGATATGTTAAGAGCTTGTGCCCTTGAGCATGGTGGTAGTTGGGATAAGAGTTTGCCGTATGCAGAGTTCTCTTATAATAATAGCTATCAGGCCAGTTTGAAGATGTCACCGTTTGAGGCTTTGTATGGCAGAAAGTGCAGGACTCCATTGTATTGGGATCAAACTGGAGAAAGGCAGTTGTTTGGGCCTGAGATTATACAAGAAGCAGAGGAACAAGTTCAGCAAATAAGGGAGAATTTGAGAACTGCGCAGTCAAGATAGAAAAGTTATGCTGATACCCGGAGAAGACTGCTTGAGTTTAAGGAGGGAGATTATGTCTATTTGAAGGTGTCACCACTTCGGGATATGAGAAGATTCAAAGTCAAAGGAAAGTTGTCCCCTCGCTTTATTGGACCTTTCTTAATCTTAAAGCGAGTGGGAGAGGTTGCATACCAATTGGAGTTACCGGATCATCTTGCGGATGTTCATGATGTCTTTCATGTATCTCAGCTGAAGAAATGTCTCAGGGTACCTAAGGAACAATTACCAATGGAGGACCTTAGTGTTCAAGAGGATCTAACTTATACTGAGTACCCCATCAAGATTTTGGATACTTTGACTCGAGTCACAAGGAATAAAGTTATAAAGATGTGCAAAGTGCAATGGAGTCACCACGGTGAAGATGAAGCAACTTGGGAAAGAGAAGAAGAGCTTCGCATAGATTTTCCCCACCTTTTCCCTAGATCCTCTTAAATCTCGAGGACGAGATTATTTTTAAGGGGGGTAGGATTTGTAATACTCAAAATTTTGTACCAAGAATAATAGAGAGAACTCCTCAATTCTATGTGCCTCATTTGCATCATAAAAAGAGCATACTCAAAATTTAAGGGATTTATCAAAACAAATGATTCTAAAATAAATAAATAAAAAAGTGCATCATATTGGAGTTATGTTTGTGCATTAATAAAATGATAAAGGTGATAAGATAATAAATACTAGAAGTTAAGTCAAACCCTAAACCAAAAATAGGGTTCTCAAAAATGAGAAGAAGAGGAGTAATACAAAGATATAAATAATATGCTAATATTTACAAAATTTGTATTTTCATTTCACAATATGATTGGAGGATAAAAATTTGCACAAAAGTTTGAATTCAAAGTTCGTATTCAAACCAAACTTAGAAATGAACCAAATAGGAAGAAATGATTAAAAGAAAAAAGAATAAAAGAGTACTTGGGCCGACTGCCCCACTTTCGGCCCAGCAGCCAGAAACCACGCGCGTGGCCCAAACCACCAAACCGGCGCCGACCATGCGGGCCCACCTGGAAGTCACACGCATGCGCGCGCACGGGAACCAGGAATCAGTCTGCGGGCCCCACCGGTCAGTCGTCGCTCGCGCTCGCTCTCTTCCCCTCCGCTGACGCGTGGGACCCCTTGGTCAGCCGCGGAACCACCTTCCCCTTCCTTCGCCGCGCGAATCGCGCGTGCTCGGTCATGGCGGGCGCCGCCGTTGGGGTGGTTGCAGCATGCGCCGACCTTCGCGGATGGGATTGGGTGCATAAGTAGCGCGCCGCTCGGAGCCTTGACCCATCACACGAACCCAAGCCGTGTGCCTCCATAGCCTACCAAATCTCGTCGGGGGGAAAACTCCACTGCCGCGCCCAACTATCCATTCAATCGCCGCCTGGTGTTGTTTGAAGGCTCGGGGAGCTGCGCTGTGCGTCTGCGAAGCTGTCCGTGGTGGTTGCGGGCGGAATCGTCGACCGGGCGTTCCTTAATTGCTCACCGGAGCGCTTCCCCGCTGCCAAGCCACCCCTCTGCCGTGGCCAGGGTCTTCCGTGCCGCGAATCACGGTATGATCCCGACCCCGGTGTTCGCTATGTCGTTTGGGTTGGGCTGGTGGTCTCGGGTTGGCTTGCGGGCCTATGAATCGGCGGTCAGAGCTCGCCGATGTGCTCGCCGCCATGCGTGGGTTCTGCGCCGCCGCCGTCGGTAGCATTTGGGAAGAAGGCGCGCGACCGTCCGATGTCCAAGGAACGGCCCTAATTAGATCTTCGCGTACCGCTTCGCGGAGTTACTCGTGGCCGTTGGATGTTGATCGGGCGGATCCGATCGACCGCGCCCGTATAAAATCCTGGGCCGTTGATGCGGAGATGGATGGCTAGGATTAGAAGCGGTGTACCGCTTCGGTGCATTAAATCTGGACCGTTCGGATCTAATCCAACGGCCAGAATTCATGGATACCCTTTCGCTGTGGCGATTTTGCAGAAGAGACCCTAGAAGACTTAAGAATCAACCCGTCGTCCCATGCTACAGCCCTCTGAGTCTCGGGGATCTTTTTAGTTTAGCCCCTGACTTCTCCAGAAATTGAGGCCCAGTCCAGACATGTTTAAAAACAGAGAAATAATATTAGAAATTCATTTTTAATACAAAAACAAATCTAGAAACTTGTAAAATTCATAGAAAATCCATTTTTATTCCAAATTGAGCCATTCTAGTTTCTAAAATTTTGTAATATTATTCTCTAACACTTAGAGTCACTGTTTTGACATGAACTCTGTTAGAAAATTTATTTATCATTTAATCCTATTTTAATCACATTAAACCTTAGGAAATTCATAACTTGAATACTATAACTCCAAATTTAGTGATTCCAGTTCCGATGATTTCATTTTAATGTGTAGATTTTTACTGTATATTTTATTTACATGTTTGGTGTGATGTTGATTTTGGCTATACTATGTATGTATTGTGTTGATGCGAATAGACGAGCAAGCCACTGTAGAAACTGAGGTTCAACAAGTAGAAGTAGCTGAGCAGGAGCTCATTGAAGGCAAGTTGTGCCCTTGATCACTTACTTTTCCCAACCATGTTCTTATTAATTTTAATGATCTGCATAGGTTAATTTTGATGGGAGCCTTTATGTTACCCCAGTTTTGATTACCTCTACACCTTGTTCACCCCTGAAATATTTTTGGGTAGTACTTGCTATTGCTTTATGTGGATTGGGTATGGAGATACACTATTCATGATTATTCTGTTATTATCTTGTTATTATTACTGTTCATGTTAAGATCATTAAATTAATGGGAACATGGAGCGACCACCCGGGAAAACAGTGCTACCACAAGGGTTTAATAGGACACCCTTGGCTGATTAACTAGGAAAGCTAGTGGAGGGCTACCTTACCCGAAAGGGGCAAGGGCAGTAGGGTAGTGGTCAGTGTAGGAGGGTCCTTGTTTGATTTTGCTGCGATGGCGGTCAGGCAAGAACCCTGCACTGGAGCTTCCTATAAACTGTAGCGGGTAGTCTGAAGCTAGTGGAACTTTGTAAAGGCCTCGTAGTGTTACCCTGCCTCGCTTCCTTGGTAGAGGTGTATGGGATTCATGACCCCTTGGCAGATGGGTAACACGGCTTGTGGGTAAATTTGCGCAACCTCTGCAGAATGTAAAACTAGTATACTAGCCGTGCTCACGGTCATGAGCGGCTCGGACCCTCACATGGTTAATTATGGAACTTAAATTCAATTTGACATTTGCATCGCATTTGGGATTATTTCACTGTTCTTTATTATTATTAAGGTTTGGTAATTACTTACACTTAGTAATTGCTGATAAAATTTTGACCAACTTATAAAAGCAATGCTCAGCCTCAGCCTTTATTTCATTGATCAGCCTTACACTTCATGAACTCCCACCTTTGGTGAGTTCATGCCACATTATTCCCCACGACTTGTTGAGCTATGAACGTATGTGAGCTCACTCTTGCTGTCTCACCCCCCCCCCACAGGAGAAGAACAGGTGGTCAAAGAGGAGCCGCCTAACACTGAGGAGTTCGATCTGATCTAGGTGGCGTTTCTCAGTTGACATTGGCGCCATCGATCCTTAGTTCGTTTTACATTTATTCCTTTATTTTGTAATAAGTCTTCCGCTATGTAATAATTACTCTGATGTTTTGTGACATTTATCTCTATACACTCTGTTATTATATATGTTGTCTTCTTGGCACATGTATGAAATGCACCCGGCTTTGTCCTTTAAAACCGGGTGTTACAGCTGTCATCAGCTGGTCCTCTTTTTTGGAGTAATTTCCAAGGATTTCATTACTCATTACTTCAATTGTATCAAGCCATTCTTGACAGGGAGTTTTAAAGTATTTCTTAAACTTATAATAATAGGGTAGTCGGACAAGCTCCCCTTCTTTCTTTTCTCCTTTAAGCTTCGGCATGGTCCACTCCTTCATGGTCGGAAATACTCTGAAGGCCAGAAATTCCTGCACTAGATCTCTAGTGCCAATGTGTTCTGCAATAATTTTGAATTCGGCCAGTGCGGCCCAGGTTGGACCTTCGGTTGTCATTCTGCAGCGGGGTCTTGTTTCTCCGAAGATCAGTTCAAGAGGGCTCTGTACTAGCTTCTCTCTGTCTTCGTCAACTTTGACGTAAAACCATTCTGACTTCCAGCCTGCCGGCCATTTGCTCCGGTAGCTGATCATAGGAAATTTTGTGGTCTTCCGATAGGCAAAATTGTAACAACCAAAATTTTCGTGCAACCCATCCTTTCTGGCCTTAGTCTGGTAATGCAGCTCGTGTACTCGACAGAAGCTGTCGGCAAATGGCTCCACCGCCTGGCTTCGGAGAGCCCAGATATAAATACTAAGCCTGACGATGGCGTTGGGGGTCAACTAGTGAAAATAGATCCCAAACCTTTGCAGCACATCAGAAATCATCCTATTCAAGGGAAATCTTAACCCAACCTTCAAAAAACTCTTGAAAATAACTATTTCATCCTTTTCTGGCTTCGGGGTAGTCTCCTCTCCCCCGAACCGAAGTAGCTTCTTCTCATCTTCTCTGAAATAGCCCGCCTTCACCATCTTGGAGAAATCCGCCTTGGAAATAGTCGACTTCCCGAAGTCCAAATGACTAGGCTTGCTCGGTACCGCGATATGGTAATCATCGTCAGAACCAGCTTCCTCAATATCACCTCGTTCTGCTTCGGCAGCAGTTTGTTCTGTTTCGGCAGCAGCTTGTCCTGTTTCGGCAGTAGGCATTCTTTCCAAAGTCACCAATCCGGATCGTTGCATTGCTTCGGAGATAGGGACAGTTTCTGCACCTTCGACTTTGCCTCCCTCACGCTCAACTCTAGCAGTAGAGCACAACCTGGCCATTTCAATTTTAAATTTCTTGAAAGATTTCTCGGGAATTAAATAACCTCTTCTTCTGACGAAGCTTCTCTTCTGACGAAGCAGACACCGAATTGGACCTTCGTCTGAATCCGAGAGTCAAGCTTCGGCTATGGTTAAAAATTTTGGCAGCACAACAGTGTAATAGCAATGAATGCTGTGGTAACTTTACACCTACCAGTCTGTTTATATAGTGTTGCGGGAAGGAAGGTGAACCGTCGGGAATTTTTACACCAGGCAAACGGTTACTCGCACCCGCTGAATGGTGGACCGCAAAAACCAGAATAGTGAACTCGCATGGTGGAACTGCTACGCGCTCGAAAGCTGTATCGTTTATCGACAACGAGCTCAGGGAAGGTGTTTTTCGGACCTTCGGCTTCCTGAAGCCTGAGAGACTTTTTTCACGGATCAAGCTCGTTACGAAAAACGATCTAGCACCGCGAAGGGGCTACTGTTGGGACCATGCTTCGTCGCCGAAGGTCCTGTAGGAGGAAACAGCTTCGGTTGAAGTCGTCTGTACGTAATGCCGAAGGGTGCTGACCATGAAGCTTCGGAATTACAAACCGACTTAAAGATAGAATGACCTTTTAGTCCATAAGAGTTTGAGTCGATGTTGTAAACTTTTATGAGGGGTATGATTGTAATTGTTCACAGGCTGTGTCTTGTGCCTATAAATAGTGAACAGTATTCCTTTACTGTTCACGCATTCCTGTAATTGTGAAAGCATCATTCGGGAATTATTGCTTGTCAAGGCGAAGGTATAATCATACCTTAAACATTTTATTAAAAGTAAATGTATGAATGATATCATTTATCTCCAACATATCTATCTTTAATGTTTTACATTTTACATCGTTTTATGTTATTTTTGCCACCTTCGTAATATTATGTTCACACCCTTCGTCCGAAGTTCATTAAACCCTTGAGGAGATAATGCTTCAGCGGACGAAGCGTATTTAATGTTTAACATCATCGTGTTGCCTTGTTCTTGATTCATAGCATTTGAGAACAAGTCCCCAACACCCGGCCTCGACCTCGAGAGAAGTCTCCGCCTCGCCCGACCTTGGGCTCAGACCGACCGCGCCAACAGGGGATACATCATTGCCCTATCCCTAGCCTGCTCAGGCTACAAGGAACAAGACCGGCGTCCTATCTGGCTTACCCCGGCAACAGGTAATGATGGTGCCCCGTGTACACCATGACGCCGGTGGCTCTCAGCCCCTTACAGCAGCAAGGAGACGTCAGCAGGATCCTTGCCGCACTGCCAGCTGTGCTCCTACAGGACTCAGGCGCTCATCCGACGGCCACGCTATCACGTGTATAGGGCTCAAGCTCTCCCCCGACGGCCACGTTGGCATGTACACAAGGCTTAGGCACTTCTTTGCCGGACACGTTAGCGCATAGCTGCACCCCCCATTGTACGTCTGGATCCTCTCCTTACGTCTATAAAAGGGAGGTCCAGGGTCCTTGAGGGGGTTTCACGCGGGGGGGGGAGGAGCGGACGAACAGGCTCCCTCTCACTCTCTCTCCCTCTCGCGACGTGCTTGTAACCCCTACTACGAGCGGCAACCCTGGTGCAGGATAATACAAGGCTTGTCCCGCCTCTTGTGTTCCATCCTGCGCCAACCCATCTGGGCAGGGACACGCAGCGACAATCTCACTCGTCGGTCCAGGGACCCCCTCGGGTCCGAAACACCGACAGTTGGCGCACCAGGTAGGGGCCTGCTACGTGTTAACGAACACCTTCCCGTTGAGTTCCAGATGGGGAGTCTTCAGCAACCTCTTCAGCCGGGGACGGTGCTCCGCTTCGGGAGTCTCGAGTTCATGTCCCTCAATGGCAGCTACGACATGGTACTCCTCCCCCGACGGTGCGATGACAACGATGGTCTTCGACTCGCCCGGTGGCGGCGAGCTCGGCGACAACATCTCCCCGCGGCAGAAGAGGAGCGCTCCGGTCGTCCCCGCCACCCTCCTCACCGGAGGAGGCGGAGATGGGGCAACCATGGCCACGCAGGAGGCGGCACCTTGTCGGCTGTCGCACCAGTGCGAGTCGACGATGCCGGCACCCCCCTGGGGGACACGTCGAGCATTGTCCTCGCACCTGAGGCGACGGCGGGCATCACTTCCCCGCGACGTGTCAGCCCTAAGCGGACTGATGACGCCAGCACCCTCGCAAAGGATCTATTGGGCATTACCCTGGTACCTGAGATGACGGTGTGCTCCACCCCAGACGCGACTTCACCACCGTCCATCGACCAAGAGGTACCGTCCATTTTCCATCCCGTACCCTTTCGATTCAGCTTCGATCCACCTAGTGACCCCGCTACGGTGAGCGCCTTCGTAAAGGCGTATCCAAACCTTCCGGGGTACCATATGTGGTCGACTTGGGACTGACTGATAGCTGTCTCAACCTTCGGGCCGGCGGGTTCCGAGGAAGAGGACGACCCCGACTTCGGTTGGGATTTCTCTGGCCTCAGTGACCTCGGTGCCATGCGGGTCTTCATGTTCGCATGTGACCACTGCCTCTCCGGTTGTTCTGACGATGGCCATGACCCTGACAACGAGGGTTACGGCCCAAGTCACGAATGTTTCCACGTCGATCAGGGAGATCACAACGAAGGCAACCACCTCGGTATGTCGGAGGTTGACGATCCCCTGGGCCCGCATCTCGCGTTGACATCCCGCGAGAGCTAGCTGTGGTCCCAGTCCTTGCGGGGGGGTCAGGACATACAACTCGAGCAAATCCGTGAGATGTAGGCCCGAGTCGACGGGGAAGCAGGCTGGCTTGTGCAACTCCAACAGAACATCGAACAGGAGTGGGCAGGCCGAACACTCGCCGGAGAAGCCTGTCATCGGGCCCAAGACATCCAGCGCCGCATCATCAACAATGCTAGGGCAGCGCTGCCCCCGGCCGTCAGCGGGTCCGGCCAAGACCTACCTGCAGCGGCGATGCTACTTCGAGCCATGCCGGAGCCATCCACCACCGAGGGACGGCTTATCCAGGGCAAACTCAGGGATCTCCTGGAAGGCGCCGCAGTTCGACGAGCCGAGAGCTCTGCCTCTCGGAGGCGAGCTGACCCCTCGGAGCATCACACGGTGTCCTCCCGACGCATGCGGGAAGCCTCGGTCCATCCCGAGCGCACGCGGGACGAGGCGCCTGCCGCCTGGGATCGCCTTGGCAACGAGCACCACCATCTCGACCGTCGAGCCCGCCTCGATGAGAAGGTGCGCCGAGCCTACCATCCCAGGCATGGGGGACACTGCAACAGTGAGGAGGATCGCAGTCCTTTGCCCGAACCACCCGTTCCACGAGTCTTCAGCCGGGCCATACGACGAGTGTCGTTCCCCGCCCATTTCCGAGCCCCGACTACCATCACCAAGTACTCGAGGGACACGAGGCCGGAGCTGTGGCTCGTGGACTACCGACTGGCATGCCAGTTGGGAGGGGCGGATGATGACAACCTCATCATCCATAATCTACCCCTTTTCCTCTCCGACGCCGCCCGAGCCTGGCTGGAGCATCTGCCTCCTGCGCAGATCTCCGACTGGGACGATCTGGTCAAGGCTTTCATAGGAAACTTCCAAGGCACATACGTGCGCCCTAGGAACTCGTGGGATCTCCGAAGCTACCGCCAGCAGCCGGGGGAGTCCCTCCGAGAGTACATCCGGCGATTTTCGAAGCAGCGCACCGAGCTGCCCAACGTTACCGACTCGGATGTCATCGGGGCTTTCCTCGCCGACACCACTTGCCGAGACCTGGTGAGCAAACTGGGGCGCAAGACTCCCACCAGTGCGAGCGAACTAATGGACGTTGCCACCAAGTTCGCCTCAGGTCAAGAGGCGGTCGAAGCCATCTTCCAAAAAGATAAGCAGCCTCACGGAGAGCCGAAGAAAAATGCCCCCGAGGCGTCCGCCCAGCGGGGCACGAAGAAGAAGGCCAAGAACAAGTCGCAAGCAAAGCGTGACGCCGCTGACGTGAATCTCATCGCTGCGACCGAGCACAGGAACCCTCGGAAACCTCCTGGAGGGGCCGGCGCGTTCGACAAGATGCTCAAAGAGTCGTGCCCCTATCACCAGGGGCCCGTCAAGCATACCCTCAAAGAATGTGTCATGCTCCGGTGCTACTTCCATAAGGCTGGGCCTCCGGTGGAAGATGGCAAGAGCCATGACAACAACAAGAAGGAGGGCGGCAAGGAAGAGGAGTTCCCGGAGGTCCACAACTGCTTCATGATCTACGGCGGGCAGGCGGCGAACGCCTCGGCTCGGCACCGCAAGCAGGAGCGCCGGGAGGTCTGCTTGGTGAAGGTGACAGCGCCAGTCTACCTAGACTGGTCCGACAAGCCTATCACCTTCGACCGAGGCGACCACCCTGAATTCGTGCCAAGCCCAGGAAGGTACCCGCTCGTCATCGATCCGATCATCGGCAACGTTAGGCTCTCTAAAGTCCTCATGGACGGAGGCAGCAGCCTTAACATCATCTACGCCGAGACCCTGGAACTCTTGGGGGTTGATCGGTCCAAGGTCCGGGCCGGTGCGGCACCCTTTCACGGGATCGCACCTAGGAAGCGAATCCTGCCCCTCGGACGGATCGACTTACCCGTCTGCTTCGGGACTCCCTCCAACTTCTGAAAGGAAGCTCTCACCTTTGAGGTCGTCGGGTTCTGAGGAATCTACCATGCGGTGTTGGGAAGGCCGTGCTACGCCAAGTTCATGGCCGTCCCCAACTATACCTACCTCAAGCTCAAGATGCCGGGCTCGAACGGGATCATCACCGTCGGATCCACGTACCGCCACGCGTACGAATGCGACGTGGAGTGCGTGGAGTACGCTGAGGCCCTCGCCGAGTCCGAGACCCTCATCGCCGACCTGGAACGCCTCTCCAAGGAGGCGCCCGACGCGAAGCGGCATGCCGGTAACTTCGAACCAGTTGAGGCGGTCAAGTCCGTCTCTCTCGACCCCAGCAACGACGCCAGCAAGAAAGTTCGGATCGGCTTTGAGCTCGACCCCAAATAGGAAGCAGTGCTCGTCAACTTTCTCCGCACAAACGCCAAAGTCTTTGCGTGGAGTCCCTCGGACATGCCCGGCATACCGAGGGATGTCGCCGAGCACTCACTGGACATCAGAGCTGGAGCCCGACCCGTGAAGCAAACCTTACGCCGTTTTGACGAAGAAAAGCGCAGGGCCATAGGCGAGGAGATCCACAAGCTACTCGCGGCAGGGATCATCAAAGAGGTATTCCATCCTGAATGGTTAGCTAACCCTGTTCTTGTAAGGAAGAAGGATGGGAAATGGAGGATGTGTGTAGACTACACTGGTCTAAACAAAGCATGTCCGAAAGTTCCCTACCCTCTACCTCGCATCGATCAAATTGTGGACTCCACTGCTGGGTGCGAAACCCTGTCATTCCTTGATGCCTACTCAGGCTATCACCAAATCAAGATGAAAGAGTCCGACCAGCTCGCGACTTCTTTTATCACACCTTTTGGCATGTACTGTTACACTATAATGCCATTTGGTTTGAGGAATGCAGGTGCCACCTACCAGAGGTGCATGAACCACGTGTTCGGAGAACACATCGGCGGAACGGTCGAGGCTTACGTCGATGACATCGTTGTCAAGACGAAGAAAGCCTCCGACCTCCTCTCTGACCTTGAAATGACATTCAAGTGTCTGAGAGCGAAAGGCGTGAAACTCAATCCTGAGAAGTGTGTCTTCGGAGTCCCCCGAGGCATGCTCCTGGGATTCATCGTCTCCGAGCGGGGTATCGAGGCCAATCCGGAGAAAATCACGGCCATCACCAACATGGGACCAATCAAAGATTTGAAAGGAGTACAGAGGGTCATGGGATGCCTTGCGGCTCTGAGCCGCTTCATCTCACGCCTTGGCGAGAAAGGCTTGCCTCTGTACCGCCTCTTAAGGAAGGCCGAGCGCTTCACTTGGACCCCCGAGGCTGAGGAAGCCCTCAGAAACCTTAAGGCGCTCCTCACAAACACACCCATCCTGGTGCCCCCCGCTGCAGGAGAAGCCCTCTTGATCTACGTAGCCACAACCACTCAGGTGGTCAGTGCCGCGATCGTAGTCGAGAGACGAGAAGAAGGGCATGCACTGCTCGTCCAGAGGCCAGTCTACTTCATCAGCGAAGTGCTTTCTGAGACCAAAGTCCGCTACCCACAGATTCAGAAGCTGCTCTACGCAGTGATTCTGACACGGCGAAAGTTGCGACACTACTTCGAGTCTCATCCGGTGACTGTGGTGTCATCCTTCCCCCTGTGGGAGATCATCTAGTGCCATGAGGCCTCGGGTAGGATAGCAAAGTGTGCGGTGGAACTCATGGGCGAAACGCTATCATTCGCTCCTCGGAAGGCCATAATATCCTAGGTCTTGGTAGACTTCCTGGCTGAGTGGACTGACACCCAGTTACCAACAACTCCAATCCAACCCGAGCTTTGGACCATGTACTTCGATGGGTCACTCATGAAAATAGGAGCAGGCGCTGGCTTGCTCTTTGTTTCACCCCTCGAAAAGCATCTTCGCTATGTCATACGCCTCCATTTTCTGGCATCAAACAACGTGGTCGAGTATGAGGCTCTGGTTAACAGGCTGCGCATCGCCATCGAGCTAGGGGTCCGGTGCCTCGACGCTCGTGGCGACTCGCAGCTTGTCATCGACCAAGTCATGAAGAACTCCCACTGCCACGACCGGAGGATGGAAGCCTACTGCGACGAAGTTCGGCGCCTGGAAGACAAATTCTACGGGCTGGAGCTCAACCACATCGCCTGACGGTACAACGAGACTGCGGACGAGCTGGCGAAGATAGCCTCGGGGCGGACGACGATTCCCCCAGACGTCTTCTCCAGAGACCTACATCAACCCTCCGTCAAGATCGACGACACACCCGAGCCCGAGGAAGCCTCGGCCCAGCCCGAGGTACCCTCGGCCGAACCCGAGGTACCCTCAGCCATCAAGGAAGAGGCCTTGCCCGTCGAGGGGGAACAGAATGGGGTCGCACCAGATCCGAACTGGCAGACCCCATACCTAGAGTATCTCCTCCGAGGAGAGCTTCCCCTCGACAAGGCCAAAGCCCAGCGGCTGGCTTGGCACGCCAAGTCATTCGTCTTGCTGGGTGATGAAAAGGAGCTCTATCACCACAGCCCCTCGGGCATCCTCCAACGATGCATATCCATCGCCCAAGGAAAAGAGCTGTTGCGAGAAATACACTCGGGGGCTTGCAGCCACCATGCAGCACCTCGAGCCCTCGTGGGGAATGCCTTCCGATAAGGTTTCTACTGGCCAACCGCGGTGGCCGACGCCACTAGGATTGTACGCTCCTGCTAGGGGTGTCAATTCTACGCAAAGCAGACACGCCTGCCCGCGCAGGCCCTGCAGATGATACCCATCACCTGGCTGTTTGTTGTGTGGGGTCTAGACCTTGTCGGTCCCTTGCAGAAGGCACCCGGGGGCTTCTCGCACCTGCTGGTCGCCATCGACAAATTCTCCAAGTGGATCGAGGTCCGACCCTTGACCAGCATCAGGTCCGAGCAGGCGGTGGCGTTCTTCACCAACATCATCCATCGATTCGGGGTCCCAAACTCCATCATCACCGACAATGGCATGCAGTTCACCGGAAAAAAGTTCCTGGACTTCTGCGACGACCACCACATCCGTGTGGACTGGGTCGCCGTAGCTCACCCCATGACGAATGGGCAGGTGGAGCATGCCAACGGTATGATTTTGCAGGGACTCAAACCGAGGATCTACAACGACCTCAACAAGTTCGGCAAGCGGTGGATGAAAGAACTACCCTCGGTAGTCTGGAGTCTGAGGACGACGCCGAGCCGGGCCACGGGTTTCTCGCCGTTTTTTCTAGTCTATGGGGCCGAGGCCGTCCTCCCCATAGACTTAGAATATGGCTCCCCGAGGACCAGGGCATACGACGACCGAAGCAACCAGACCAGCCGAGAGGACTCGCTGGACCAGCTCGAGGAGGCTCGGGACGTTGCCTTACTACATTCGGCATGGTACCAGCAGTTGCAGCGACGCTACCATGCCCGAAGTGTTCGGCCCCGAGGCTTCCAAGTGGGAGACTTGGTGCTTCGTCTGCGACAGGACGCCCGAGGGCGCCACAAGCTCACTCCTCCCTAGGAAGGGCCCTTCATCATCGGTAAGATTTTGAAGCCCGGAACATACAAGCTAGCCAACGACCAAGGCGAGGTCTATAGCAACGCTTGGAACATCCAATAGCTACATCGCTTCTACCCTTAAGATGTTTTAAGTCGTTCATGTACCTCGTTTTCTTCACATACATAAAGTCTAACCGTCAAGGAAGGGTCGGCCTTGCCTCAACAAAGCCCGACCCTCCCTCGGGGACTAGAAGGGGGAACCCCCTCTGCGTCAAAATTTTCCTCGGAAAAGTTTTCTACCAAAACGACCTTTGTGCTTTCGACTTCCGTATCGATAGCGGGATCCTGAGAACGACGAGAGTAAACGTAAGCGGTAAGGCCGACCAAGCCGAGGAACTCCTACGCCCCCGGGATATGGATACCTCAATCATCACCTTCCGCGAGAAGTAACTCATGCTCGGATAAGCGATCCTGCTACCGAACAAGTCCAAACACTCGGGTAGAAAACGACTTTCGTGCCTTCTCGACTGTATCAATAACGGAATCCTACGACCAAATGAGAGTGCACGTAAGCGGCAAGGCCTACCGAGCCGAGGAACTCCTACGCCTCCAGGATACGGATACCTCACTCATCACCTTTCATAAAAAGTAACTCTCACTTGGATAAACGATTCTGCTAATGACAGACAAGTCGTGATGCTCGAAACGAGAGGAAAGAAGACGCAGCTTTTTAACACGACGATAAAGTGTTTAGGCCTCGGCGGCCGCAAAAAAGCATGTGCATGCTACAGACAATCTATTCCTGCAGGTTCAGGCATCGGCAGGGGGAGCAACAGCACCCTCGACGTTGTTTCCACCCTCGGCGGAACCTGGCCCGGCCTCGGACGACGACCCAGGCGAAAGGACCTCCACCTAAGGGAGGACGCCAGCACCGCGCTAGCGGATGTCTTGGCCAAGCTCTAGCTGCTAATGCCACATCTTCCTCGGCCTGGGAAGCCACCAGCTCCCGGGCCGACGAAGTCTCTTTTCGAGCCGACTCCGCCTCTGTCCACGCCAACACCGCTGCCTCCGGCTTCGGCTCACCGCAGAGCAGCCGAGGGTTCTAAAAGCTGAGCAAGAGAGGCCTAGAGCGGCAAGGCTGACTGAGCCGAGGGACTCCTATGCCTCCGGGATATGGATACCTCACTCGTCACATTCCGCGTAAGGCAACTCACACTCCGTTAAGTGGTTCGGCTGGCCAACAGGCAAGTCCCAGTGCTCGGAATGAGGAAGGAACGCAGCATTATACTCGAATACCCAAGTGTTCAGGCCTCGACAGCCACAAAGATCAAACACATATACTTGGGGTAACTATGCTACACAGACTTAGGCGTCAGCAGAACCCTCGACGGTTCTCCCGACCCACGACAAATGTCTAAGTACTTGAAGCAGTTACATTTTGCTCCGACAACAACCCAGTATATCCCCTTACAAACGGGACTCCGGTTCTGCTCCCGCGGGTATGAACAACCTCCACACCAGAGGGCCTGCGGGACAACAAACTCCAGGTGGCTCGCCGGTGATCACTACGCCAGCAGCGACAACGACCCCCGCTTCGGGCGGCTAAACAGCAGCAGCGATGACCTCAGGGCAGACGCTGCTATGACGAGGCCCTCGCCCACGTCTCCGCTCGAGGGGCGAGGACAAGCCATCAAAGCCAAAGAACCGGGGGTCCAGCCACAGATGGTGCCGATGGTCTCATCGGTGGAGAAACCTTCTCTGGCTACCACCACCTCAGCACTGACGACAGCGGCCACCTGCGCACCAGCGCCACGCCGACGAATGGCGGACGCCCCAGCCTGCACCAGCAGACCCCCTCACTTGCACCCCTTAGCGTCACGGGCAAAGTCTCCACTGACATACTCCAGGGTTCTCCCCCTACGACACGGGGGCTAGGTCCTACACGTCATACGAGCTGATCCGAAGCGCGAAGAAGGCGAACCACCGCACGCGAGGCATGCAACCGCCCTGCGGTTACAAGCGCTCTCCCATCTTCACAGAAACCGGTGGTCGAAAGGGTGGACTGCCACGCGATCGACATCCAACTGCACCGCAACCATGCGCCCTTTCGGCTTCGACCACATCTGGTGGACCAGCGCAAAGGAAGCGGGCCCGCATGTCACGTAACCGGCGCGCCGGCTACGACGTGCAAAGAGCCGCACCGCCACTTGCGCCGAATGTCGTGCCTCCTCGACTGTGGAACCAGTACCGCGACTCGAGGTAGCCCTACGCATGACCCAACAGTGCCAATTAAAGGCGACGGCCACGGGTCAGTCAGCCGCGAGGGTAGGCACGACGGTTGGCATGGCCAAAAGTGGGCCGGCAGTAACTGCAGCGGCAGACAAGCGGAAGCAGCGGTCAAGTCACCTGCAGGCTCGCGTCCCCTTTTGAAGCGACGGGAGAGCCCTCTCCCACGGCGTGAAGACGACGCACCCGTGCCCCGTTCCTCGAACGGCTCGCACGCGCAACGGGCGCCACGCGAATCGCCCGTCCTGTCGCATTAACTCCCCGGCGGAGCAGGCGACACCTCTGGCAGGCGAGGCGGGCGTCGCTTCGCCTCTGCCATGATGACCGTGTCATAAAAGGTGCGCCACCTTGTTTAAATTTGTATCCTTCCCCTCCTCCTCCTCTCTCTCTCTCTCTCTCTCTCTCTCTTGCTATAGGGACCGGGAAAGGGGATGTTGTGGAGAGGATCCTTCTCGGCGAAGGAAGCGGGCCCCGAGCCCTCCTACTGATCAGGGGTTCGAAGGCTGGCCCCTCGAAAGGGTTTCGACAGCCGCCCCAGAGCACTCGGACTTCAAGCCCATTACTGATCAGGGGTTCGAAGGCTGGCCCCTCGGAAGGGTTCGACAGCCGCCCTAGAGCGCTCGGGCTCCGTGCCCATTACTGATCAGGGGTTCGTAGGCTGGCCCCTCGGAAGGGTTCGACAGTCGCCCCAGAACATGCAGAGTGAGGGATGACTCTGGGTACGTCCGATACATGGCCGAGGCTCGGGCTACACTCCCGAGGTACCCTAGGACATTTCCGAGACCGGCGGGAATGATTTGTAACGGAATCCCACCGGAGGGAGGCATCGAGCCCTCGGACCCTGTCGAAGGGGTCTAGGTCCGGTGAATCACCCGCAGGTACTTTTGGAGCGCGCCTCTGGGCCACCAGCCGACCCCCAACGAACGGGGCACGGGCCTCCACTCGGATCACCCGTTAGCAGCTCACTGGAAACACCATGTTCGGCGCCCTCCAAGGGCAACATGGCGCTTTCCCCCCTCCTTGCGAAAAGGCGACGCAGGGGCGTATGATAAAAGTCGGGAAAGTCCTTGATCGTCCTCTCACTCCGTGCGGAGGCTCGGGGGCTGCTCTCGCACCCGGCTACGGCCAAACTGTTGACAGCGTCAACAAACCAGCTTGATAACTTGGAACCTGACCATGCACCCGGGCTACGGCCAGGCCGCATGAGGGCACGATCAGACCGGCCAAGGCACCACGAAAAGCATTTAGACCTCAGAGGAGTCAAACCACTCCTCCGAGGCCTCGGGGGCTACACCCAGCGGGTGCACTCGCGCGCACCCACCAGAACAAAGCAAAAACCGAGAAAGGTCGGTCCCCTCACCGAAAATGTGGCAAAAGCCTCCAAGCGAGTACCAACACTCCCTTCGAGGCTCGGGGGCTACTGTCAGGTACCATAATTAGGGGTACCCCCAACACTCCTAATCACGGCTGGTAAACACCCTCAGACCCACTCACGGGCGCGGTTCAAGTCAAGGCTTCGTCTACCCAAGGGACGCGACCTCACCCGAGCCCAGCCTCGGGCTGGAGCAGTAGTCCCAGACGAGTTCACGCCTCGCCTGAGGGCCGTCTCAGGCAGCGGGCACCCCCTCGGCTCTCTCGAAGACCGGCTTGGGCAGGCTTCATTGTGAAGCAACCTTGGCCTGACCGCCTCACCAACCGACCGCTTCGCAGGCGCATTCAATGCAGGGGATGCCTGACGCCGTATCCTGACACATGCGCCTCAGTCGGCCAGGCCGAAGTGACCGCAGTCACTTCGCCCCTCTCTTTTACTGTCCAATATGACGGGAAAACAGCGCCGCTCGCCCCGCTCCGACTGCCGTGCCAACCACCCAGGCGAAGACTGACAACAAGTCACGATCAACCACCAAGTTCGGCCTCGGGCGCAATAGGAAGCTCCGCCTCACCCGACCTCAGGCTCCGGCCTCGGGGGGAGGTCTCCGCCTCACCCGACCTCAGGCTCTGGCCTCGGGAGGAGGTCTCCGCCTCGCCCGACCCCCGGACTCAGCCTCGACCTCAGTCTCGGGAGGAATCACGTCCTCGCATGACCCCGGCCTTGACCTCGAGAGAAGTCTCCGCCTCGCCCGACCTTGGGCTCGGACCGACCGCGCCAATAGGGGATACATCATTACCCTATCCCTAGCCTGCTCAGGCTACAAGGAACAAGACCGGTGTCCCATCTGGCTTACCCCGGCGATGGGTAATGATGGTGCTCCACGTGCACCATGACGCCGGTGGCTCTCAGCCCCTTACGGCAGCAAGGAGACGTCAGCAAGATCCTTGCCGCACTGTCAGCTGTGCTCCTACAGGACTCAGGCGCTCCTCCGACGGCCACGCTATCACATGTACAGGGCTCAAGCTCTCCCACGACGGCCACGTTGGCATGTACACAAGGCTTAGGCACTTCTCTGCTGGACACGTTAGCGCATAGCCGCACCCCCCCATTGTACGTCTGGATCCTCTCCTTACGTCTATAAAAGGGAGGTCCAGGGCCATCCTGGAGGGGGTTTCGCGCAGGGGGGGGAAGGAGCGGACGAATAGGCTCCCTCTCACTCTCTCTCTCTCTCTCTCCCTCTCGCGACGTGCTTGTAACCCCTACTACGAGCGGCACCCTTGGTGCAGGATAATACAAGGCTTGTCCCAGCTCTTGTGTTCCATCCCGCGCCAACCCATCTGGGCCGGGACACGCAGCGACAATCTCACTCGTCGGTCCAGGGACCCCCCCCCCCCGGGTCCGAAACGCCGACACCTGGAGAGCCATCTGTTTGGTAAGCTCTTCATTCTTTAGCCTTTTGTGGTTCTTTGTTGGGTGTAGCTGCTAATTGCAGACATCAATTGAAATGCTCGCCCACCTTTTTTGCCTTGGATTTATGACAGTTCTTTGCATTTACCCTTTTGATTTGTGATAGCAAGTTGCGAAAGTGTTTAAGGGGAAAAGATCTAGGGGCAACTAATTGGACATTTCATAACTCTTTTTGGAGATTGCATAACGTAATGTACAACCTTGTCTCCATTATGCGTGTGCGCATATACATTGCGACCTCTACATTGTGCATTTGAGTGAAGTGATCTCTGGCAAATTAAATAACTACAATTTAGACGACACTGTTTGTTGCTATATCATGCATATAGTAATAATGTTTGAACTACTGTATTCTTCATCAATGACACCATGACAATTTTTGATTCTTAGGTTGGAATAGCAATCCTATTTGAGGAATGATCTTGCTTTTTTTGCTGATGACTAGCTCCAATTTTTTCCACTGTAGACAATCCTAAGGATACAGTCGGGTGGCGTGATGGATTCACTGCCTTATTTCTTTCTGTGAGATCTTTAGAAATCTTTTAGGGAATGGAATGCATATGGAGCTTTTCTTCCATTTTAAATGGCAGTGACTCTGTCATATCTTTCTACCATCCACTATTTGTGGACCCATCTATACACTAAACACACTTAAATGTTTTCTAGACCGCGGAGCGCACACAATTTACTAGTTAAGATATAGTTTAGTTTCACAACAATGGCCGATATAGCAGAAGCCAAGTGTTATGATGATTTGTTTTTTCAATTCTATGTTTTGTTATTGGTTCAGCATGCACATATATTGACATGATTTATGGCATGACATCTGCCATCTTTGTTATATTTATGACATCGTTCTTGATTGATGTGTGCGACATGAATGATGGATCTTTTTAACATCTTGACCATCATTGTGTAACTCATTATCGTCTTTTGTATATCATTTATGGGTTCACGGATATGAAATGACAGGTTTCTTATTTTTAGATCTGAACCATGCGTTGCCTTTTGAGTTGTTACATAATAAATGGTCCAGTCGATGTGTTTTACGTTCAAAAACTTCTACACGACATGCACAGAAACTAACGCTAAACATGCGCGATTTAAACATTGTAATTTGTTACGAAACAGATCAACGATATATGCAAACATTCAAACCCATTTACGTTGTTTTGGATCACATTTTACGTGAAAATCTGACCGAGACAGAACCCTCGCATGATCGGACGCGCGTGATTTTTACGCTGTAATTTTTGGGTCACATTCGTCGTTACGAAACAAATCTATGATTTACGCTTAAATTTGTACCCATTTACGCTGTTTTGGTTCACGTTTTACGTAAAAATCTGTCCGAGCCAGAACCCGCGCACGATCGAATGCACCCGATTTTTACGCCGTAATTTTTGGGCCACATTCGTCGTTTCGAAACAAATCTACGATTTACACTTAAATTTGTACCCATTTACACTGTTTTGGTTCACATTTTATGTAAAAATTTGTCCGATCCAGAACCCGCGCACGATCGAAAGCACGCGATTTTTACGCCGTAATGTTCGGGCCCCATTCGTCGTTATTAGGCCCCAGCTAGGTATACCTCTGCGTGAGTCAGAACCGTGCACGATCGGATGCACGCCTAATTGCGCAGAGGTATACCGGGCCCCATTCTACGATTTGCGGTCTATTAAGTTTGTTCCTACATACACGGAGATATTATCGAAGTCGTGATAACAACCCGAGAGAATTTATCTCGGTTTGTTGAAACAGTTTTGTATTTACTCAAATATATGTACCCAGTTACGCAATTTTATATACATATTTATGTCTCGTGTTTCTGCTTACGTTCATGCCATGCAATATTTTCGGGAACCTTCAGTTATGGTTCGCGATTTTATCGCGTATACCTTTTACGCTAAAATACAAACGTGTTTACGTTTTGTTGGCTTATGATTTACGCTTTGGATCGACTAGACCAGAAAACCGACGAGCAAACATGCGCGCTACCCGAGTCCGTCAAATTGGCTGGGGCTTTCCGGTCCTAGTTCGTCTATATATATATATATATATATATATATATATATATATATATATATATATATATATATATATATATATATATATATATATATATATATATAGGGACGAGGTAATGGAAGCCCTGGGCTTCCATTAGTACCAGGAAGCCCCAGCCAGGTATAGCCACGTCCCGTGCCAGCGTGCGTCCCATCGGGCACGGGTTCTAACTTGGACAGATTTTAGCGTAAAACGTGAACCAAAACAGCGTAAATGGTTATGAATTTTAGCGTAAATCGTAGATCTGCTTCGAAGCGGCGACTGCGGCCCAAAATTGTGGCGTAAAATTCTCGCGCGTCCCATCGTGATCGGGTTCTGACTTAGACAGATTTTAGCGTAAAACATGAACTAAAACAGCGTAAATGATTACAAATTTTAGCGTAAATCGTATATCTATTTTGAAACGACAAATGCGGCCCAAAAATTACGCCGTAAAAATCTCGCGCGTCCCATCGTGATCGGGTTCTGACTTGGACAGATTTTAGCGTAAAAATGAACCAAAACAGCGTAAATGATTATGAATTTTAGCGTAAATCGTAGATCTGTTTCGAAACGGCAAATGCGGCGCGAAAATTACGACGTAAAAATCTCTCGTGCCCCATCGTGATCGGGTTCTGACTCGGACAGATTTTAGCGTAAAACATGAACCAAAACAGCGTAAATGATTATGAATTTTAGCATAAATCATAGATCTGTTTCGAAACGGCGAATGCGGCCCGAAAATTACGGCGTAAAAATCTCGCGCATCCTATCGGGATCGGGTTTTGACTCGGACAAATTTTAACGTAAAACATGAACCAAAACAGCGTAAATGATTATGAATTTTAGCGTAAATCGTAGATCTGTTTCAAAACGACGAATGCGACCCGAAAATTACGGCGTAAAAATCTCGTGCGTCCCATCGTGATCGGGTTCTGACTCGGACAGATTTTAGCGTAAAACATAAACCAAAACAGCGTAAAACATCACGCGTCCGATCGTACAGGGGTTCTGACTCAGGTAGATTTCAGCATAAGATCATGCGCAAGTTCTGGCTCGGGCGAATTTAAACGTAAAACATGAACCAAAACAGCACACCGTAAATGGGTATGGATTTTAGCGTAAATCGTCGATCTATTTCATAATGGCAAATGCCCCTCATGAGGTTGTCGCAAAACACATCAATAAATGTCGTAAATTAAAGTAAAACATGTCAATATATGTCATAAATTGGTGAAAAAGGCAACACGGTGATTTGAGGTAATTATAGCATAAAATGCAAGCTAACCATCTACAGAACAAATGTTGTCATCAGTCGTCACAGTGCACCAATTGTAAAATATTTAGATCCATGCCACTACTGCTAATAAATGCATATGACAATCTAGATCCGGTATTTTATACCTCAATTATTTGCTTATTTTCTCACCCAAGTCTGAAGTTGTTCAATGCTCTATTTTCTTTTCTTCTTTTCTGTTACTAGTGTATGTCGCGCGCCCAGCGCGCGATGCACGATGTCAAATTAGATTGCAGGACCTTAAAATATATAGAAACATGATATATATAAGTTATATGTATGTAAGAAACATGATAAGTAAGTTATCATGAAACTCATAGCGTAAAGTCAATAGAAAAGAGTTGGCGGGTAGAAGCCCATGTATAGAAGATTTGCTTGTACTAATAATGCAATATATGTAGGCTTGTATAAGCGAGTACAACAAAAGCCATACAAAAATATATTAACCATATTAGTTCAACATGTTCCAAGCAGCATTGTACTCACCAGCATAAGTACGTTTCTAGAAAGTCTGTTGGTTGGTAGCCTGAGATATCAGTCTATCACCTATAGTCCTATACTTACACGCAGAAGGTCTGTTGTAGCAACATGTCCTAGGGGCATAATTAATATCATAAAAATACATTAGCTATCTACTGCATAAAGGTGTTCACAACATCAGGGTTCACAAGGTTTTCCAAGAATATGTTTAGCAATGTTGTCAAAGCAAAATATTTCAGTTGTTGTTGTGTCATCTGAGATGAAACCGTTTATATCTGTAGTGTACAAAGTAATTTTACGGTAACATACAAAATGTTAGGAGAAAAAACATGTTTGTAGGAAGATATGTAGGTGTAAAATGCACCTGAATTTGTGTCCTGTGTAGCTGCAACCTCCGGCTGCAACTTGAGCAACGACACCTGGTGAAATCAATACATGTTGACCTATTACTTTCATTGGAAGGGACATTTTTCTTGATCATGTCTAAGAATATAACAGAGATTTGTATAAGTTACCTTTAAGCGCTTTTATGTACTCACTACTTAAATATCTACATTGCATTTCCATTGATATATATGTGGTGGACCTGCATATTTTACTCATCACTTAGGTCATTTCATAGCCATAATAGAATAAATGTATCTATTTTATCTACATGAGGTCCATATTTTTTACCTCTCAAAGCCAATCTACGTTAATTCAAAATATGTTTCTGAGCTTACCGTGACTCTCTTGTATCCATTAGGAGGACCTACCAATTAGACTACATGTTAAATATGTTAAGGAATATTTTATGTCAGAAAGTTTGAGGCATATTTTCTAAGACAGAGAAATTGCATCCGATGTCAAGTTCTCTTTCGACATTGTGCGCTTTTAAGTGCAGGTACAGAATCAGGGATGGATCCTTCTCCTTAAGACGATTAGCCGACAGATCTATCACTTGGAACCGATGACAGATCAATCATTTTCATTAGAAGCAAATAAAGCATGTAGCATTTCTTGGGTCCCCTCCAAACCAAAGGAAAAAATGCTAAAAGAACATTGCATTCCTACTTCTTAATCATGTTAGATAAAAATATTGGTGGCGGTGTGTCCGTGTCACAATGCTCGAAAGCAAGCAACATCGCAATATAAATACATGAGTGTCCATGTTGTCACTGAAAGAGGTAGTGCTTAGAACTTACCTAAAAAGGAGCTGAACATTCCTATCAATATCTGTGCAATGGACAACCACATGTCCATGGGAATCCTTGATGTAAAGAAAACAATAAATATGTGAGTACACATATGTTTAACTAAGTTTTTAATCTGCTAACTACAATTGTATTACTAATATTAAAGTGTATGGAAGCATGTAAATGAAAATTATAACTAATCTAGACAACAGTAAAGAGGCCTTCTCGATTAGTGTTCAAACCACAACACTGTGGTTGCATTAATCCTCAACACAAAGGAAAATAATATAGTATGGGAGTATCAATGCTATTTACCAAACTTTTATTACATTCTCTATGACCAAAAAATCATGGAGAATGCGAGTTTTTTCAAACGTATGAATATTTGAAAGAATCTAAAACAGTAGTGTTCTTAATAATTTGAAATACGATCTCAACCTCTACTAAATAAACAACAGTGAAGGCTCTCATTTTTTTGTCTATTCCAAAAGAAGAACAATGTAACCTCGGCTAACAAACATATAGCGCCAAGGCTAAAATTAATAATGACTTTCGTGCTCATTGTATCTCCATCATCCTTCCCCATTTAAACACAATAGTCAGTAAATGATGTGCTACAGGATTAATAAACAACCGAGGACAATCCATCCCCATACCTTCCATGGATTAAGTTAATGCTGAACCATTGTATTCTAGCCATGTTCGAAGTAATAATAAACATGGAATACATAACAATGGCCTTGCAGCACGTAAAAGCAAAAGAAGGTGGCAGTGCCCTTCGGCCACTAGCAATCCTTGAATAGAGTAAAAAGGAAAAAGAAAACAACAGTGACTGCAGCAAATACTCATCGAGAACTGTTAGTTAACCAATCCAAAAAAAACAATAATATAATGCTTGCACGGGGAGGAAAATCTATGATTCTAAACTAGGCGGAGCTATAAAACATAAGTAGCAGTTTTATTTCTATCCTTAGTACATATAGTCATTTGTGTGTTGTATAGGAAATCAGGCATGAATTGAAAAGAAAAGTATTAATGAAGGAACTGAAAGATTGTAGGGTAAATCGTCTAGAATGGTTGGAGGAAATATAAGTAACAGTTCTGTTACCATCTGTTATATGAAGAGTTTTATGTTAAAGTGATTTGAGCATATTCATATAGTAAAGTCACAGTGCCTTTCACGAATATCACGTACCTAATTAATAACATTTATCCCATTCTTCCTAGGGATAAAATGGATATTCATTTGATAAGGAAAATGGATGTCACAATGGTAAAACTATATACAGAATGAGAACCCGATGCTTGATAGAGGAGCAGTGATATGGTACATATATCCTTTGTCTCAACAATCTTAACCTTTCTTCCTGCAAAGTGAAATTGTTAAGTGTCAAATACCAGAACGCAGTGTCCTAATAAAGTTGGTCAATATAAACATAACGTTGGCAACCCAGCAGGAAATCGTGAATATATAAAGCTGCTCTCGCGAAAAGGTGAAACATATATACGTGAAAAATAAATCATTTTATTTTCTTTATAAGCATGTATATCAACAGGGAGAAAATCAATTGAAAAGAAATTAACACTAGAATTCAAATAAAGGTTCTCAAGAATTCAGGCAATGAAGAAAAGATCTCATCTTCTAGGGCCTGTGCCTGGAAAGTTAGGTTATGTCCACTTTATAGAAAGAAGTTGTTGAAGTAAGCAAAGATTCAAATAAATTTTGCACTCTATACATCAAACTGTGAGACCACAATTAAAAAAAGTTAGGTCACAATGTAGTTTTAGCTTTCTGACTAATGATTATTTTCAACCATTCATATGTTGTCTTAAGTTGTTTTGTATTTTTATCACTTGAATTGTCTAAAAATCTTTATTTCTATATGAACATCAAGTTTCTCCATGCGAACAGGTGAGGGAGTGGTCATTGCATTGTCTACATACTTGGCGAAAGAGATATTTCCTCAGCAAATTGACTTTCTTCAGGAAAGTAGTAGCTCAAGTGATGCTATCTCTGGATAAGTGCATTCTCTAGATCATTCAACTCCCTTTTCGCTTGGATAATGAATCGTGGAAAAATTACGATAAGAATTGTAGAAAGTTCAAGTTGCAGTTTATGTTGGAGTTGGACATTGGTTACAACAAGCTATTTAGTGAAGGCTAAATAACATGAACCATCAATCAAGTCGTTCAGTCCTAGAAATAGGGTGAAATTTTTTTGGTGAAAATAGTAGCATGCCAAATCACATCTGCCTGACAAATAGCCTGCATAGCACAAAATTTGACCCTACCAAACAAAAGTCATTCAGGGACATGGAGCAACTTATCAATGCCCAATCTTATTTTTAGCACTACAAATCTGCAACTGGTTTGAAGCTTTGAACAGTTTGTTCATAAGTAATCCAACAGAGGTAAGAAAAAAATAGTAGTCTCAGCAATGGAACGGTGCCACAAGTTTGTAGCCAATTCGATGTTGCTCATAAATGCAGAACTGGATGGCATCAAATGGTAGATCTCGAAGTAGAAAGGAACCATAACCCTATAAACCAAAAGAAACCGGTGATATAATGGATATTATCACAAGATATATTTAAAATAGGAACAAAATTTACACCTCAGATCAACAGTAAATCAGTAATTCATCCTGCAAACAGAAGTCAATATAAAGATTGTTAACCAAATAAGATGCCAGAATACACATACAGCATACAGTCCTTTAAATCCTTCTTTAGCAACAATGAGACGAACAGCATCAGGTGCAGACTTGAATTGACCAGTTTGCATCCTCTGATGATATCTTTTAACAAGCAGATTCAGGATTTAATCTCGAGTACTGGGCTACTACGTGCGGTAAAGGGTGATGACTGTCTTTTGTGATCAGCCAGATTGGCTTCAAATATGGGCAGAGATTGAGAGACAGGACAATCTTAATAAGCTGCATGCAGCAAACGATTTAGAAAAAAATCAAGGAACGATGCTTGAGCACAACTCAGTTGATTAGAAGTCTCCAGTAAAGAAAAGAGAAACATCTCGACCTCAGCTTGTCTATTGTGGCATCTGGCGTGGAAGCACAAAACGTCGTAGCATATGGTGTGGAAACATCGGAGGAGCTTCGACCACCGCTACTGGCAATCTCGGAGCCCCACGACTTCTTGGCCTACGGGAGCGGTCTCTCCCTGAAGGCCGACTCTAGGCGCCATAGAAGACAGAGCGAATCTTCGACGATGAGAATGGGGACAGATTGGAGCAGCAGCTGCGGCCGAGGCACAAGCTGATCGGTGGGAGGAGAACCAAGCAGAGCAGCTTTAGGCACCGGCAGCAGCACCAGCACCGCCCCATCTCCAGCTCTGCTCCCTCCTGCCGCGCTTGCTGATTGGTGGCAAAAGATCCGAGATCCGAGATGCGCTGCAGGCTGGTGTCGTACTTGCAGTTGTCGCCGACCCCGCCGGGGAGGTCCCCGGCGCCCACAAATCACACGTTGGTGACGCTGTCCGAGGCACCCTTGACGCCGCATCGGAGCAGCACGTCGCGGAGACGCGCGTCGTGCCACATGGACGTGGAGATGTCGTGCGCCGCCAGTGGCTTGCCGCCAGCCGCCGTTCGCGGGGAGCGCGGGCCGCCGGACGGGAGCCTGCGGCGGGAGAGCAGCGGCCGGCCGGGATGCGGGTGAGGGCGGTGGACGGGATCCGAGGAGGGTAGCGGTCGTTGGTCGGACATGAACCGGCGTTGTGGATCGACGGCAAAGTGAGTCGGTGGTCGTGCCCCAGGGCGAGGTGGGCCAGCAGGGGCAACGACAGGGACGGGAGGTCCGGGAGGGAGAGTGTCAAACTCACGAGTCAAGACGGGTGAAGGGCGAGGCAACCTAGGACGCCCGGCACCGTTGACGGGGAGGGGTGGGTGGATGAGAGCAGGGGGATAAGGCTCATGGCGCCTGCTGGGTTGTAGGCTGTCAGGTCGACGGGAGCGAGAAGACCGGAGGAAGAAGTGGCGCTCTCTGGAAACATCGTGTCATCATCGCGTTCGCGTGTCCTCGATTGCGGATCGAATGGCTGGGAAAAAAGGACGACGTGGACATCCTCAGAACCCGCGTTTCGAACCAGCTTTCATATAATAGAAATAGAAATTAGTTGAAGGCACACTTGCACACCCTTACTTGCATCACTTCATTACATAACTGATGAGCCAGTTTACATAACTTTTACTTCTCGGGATCTTCTTCCGTTGTATAGAATGATCCTACAAAACACAATAAACTAAGTTAATAGCGGATGTTGTATGCCACAACCACACTAAAGTAATACTAGTAACATGCAACATTTGATAACATACTTGAAGTAATACTGGTGAGAACATACTTGAAGTAATATTGGTAAGAGACAATATTTGACATCATACTTGAAATAATACTAGTAAGAGGCAGCATTTGACAGCATACTTGGTAAGACATTAGACATGTGATAATATACATGGTAAGCATTTGACAACATAGACAGCAAGCAAGGATGAGCACTTGTAAGTTGTAATCGACAGCCAAAATAAGAAGTTGAGATTGAAACTATTTGAAATCCACAACTTTCAACTTTATTCTGCCTCAAAAAAAAACTTTCAACTTTGTTCTGAGAAGTGCAGCCAAAACACCAAGCGCCATAACAGGATTGTTGTCTGGGCTGCAATTAACAAATGTGAAAGAGAGGCTCAGGAATAATTATATATTCCAATTTACATACATCTCCTTGTACACATTTGAATAAATAAACTAATATAGACTTTTAAGGACAAGGGTATACTTGTGCTTTCATAACATAGATAGATTTAGTTTATCTAGAGAGCATGCTTCTAGAGGCAATGATGTTTGCATCTGAATAAATCTGACAAAGTGACTCATGGGGATGCTATTATATTTTCATTTCTCATTCATTGAAGGGATAGAGCAATTCAATCAAGAATAGGGAAATGTCACTAAATGTTTAGCATGGTATGTTGCAGCATATAACAGGCACTCGACAACTAATGGCTTGCTTAATCTCAAAAAGTGAAAACCTAATAAATACCTTGCAGCTAATGCCTTTTCATGCTTATATTTTCCACTGAGCAAGTGCATGTTCTGATTATTCCACTAAGCAACTGCATGTTTTGATTATATCCATGTTTACTACCTTACAAAAAACACTTCTCTAAACCTCTATTTGTTTATTTGTCGATGCTGCTACCTGTGGTAGATATTTGTAAGCTCAGTGTTTTTTTGTACAAAGAAAACAGATGGAGCTTTAGTTCTAACAGAACCATTTTAAATCTTGAAATTACTAACACCCAGATAAACTGTGCGATATTATGTCTAATTTCGCGGAATCTGAAGTCCAAAGTAGAAGAGTAACCTGCTCACTGTGGCCTTGAGGAAAATACACAACACGACTACCAACCGTAGGCAATGAAACAAGAGGGTTGGCACATGCATGCCATAACTCAGAATTTAGGCACTTGTGCTCTTTAGCTTCAGAAAAGCCAAAAGAATTTGAGCAGAATGAATTTACAAATAATCACACAAGTTAAATAATATAATTGTACTGCAACTGCGACTGCAATTTCTCTCTCTCTAAAAGTACTGTAGCAGCAGCTGCAGCGAACGGGGTGAATGGGAAAACTGAAAATAGATCCATTTAGTCACAGACATTGTTTAAAGGTACTTCTATAATAAAAGGAAACAGAACATATTATAGAGGCAACATCCACCTCGTAGTAAACAAGGATACAATCAGAAGTTCATATTTTCAAGAACAAATAGTGGATGGATGGAAAGGCAATGCTTTTTAAAAGACAAAAAAACAAGGAGACCAAGCTATGTAACTCCGCAATGGCAGTGAGTTTACCCCTGTTTTCAAGTCGTCGACTAGTCGGCGGACTACTCGCCGACTAGTCGTCCAATCGGTCCTGGGAGCTCGACTTGGGGGACCGGCTCGACTTCTCTAGCAAGTCGGGCGACTTGTCAACGACTGAAATTTCTGAGTCGACTAGTCGTCGACTTGTTCTAACTAGTCGGCCGACTTGTCCCCAATTCGGCCCAAGGCCCAAGCAGCCCATTACACAACTTAAACCCTAACCTAACCCACAACTGAAGCTGCCCCTCATCTGCACAGAGCCGCACGCCGTCGGCCACCCCTCACGCCGTCGGTCGCCCCTCCTCTCAAGCCGCCGGCCGCCCCTCCTCTCACGCCGCCCCTCCTCTGCAGTCTACAGTCTGCACGCCGCCCTTATCAATCTGCAGGAACCTAGTGACTTGGTGAGTCCTGCTCCCCCTCTCCCGCCCTCGCAGCAAGCTCGCCCGGCCTCTGCTCACCCTCCCCCACCCTCTCATCAATCCCCACATAGTAGTCCAACTCAAGCTGGTCCTGGTGGTGAAGAAATGCAATGGATGATCTTGGTTTGGGAGATATTTAGAGTATCTAGTATCTATCTAGCTGCAGCAGCAGCTTAGCTATCTAATGGAGCTTATTTCCTTTCAAGTTCGAACTATATTTTCTTGCTATTTGTTTTCCAATTTGAACTATATGGCTGTTATGGCTATGAGTTTATGACTTACCACTTATGTGGCTGATTTGGTTCAGTCTGATGCTTCAAATGAGGTAAGACTTGTTGTTTACTTCAATTTTGTTCAATTTCAGACTTTAAAAGAGGTAAAACATCCTCTTTCTTCATATATAAATGATATATTGTCTATATGAAGCCATTATATAGGCAAAACAGCCACTATATTGGCAAGTCGACGACTAGCGACTGACTTATCGACTAGTCACCAAGTCGGTACCTTGTCGACTTGACTCGACTTACCGACTTGAAAACCTTGGAGTTTACAAAAATAGAGTGCTTGCGTAGTGCATAAAAAGTGATCCATGAGGTACCTGTAACCTGAAACCATCGTCACATATCCATGAAGAGCTTGTGATATTGCCATTGCAACCAATTATACCAAGAGTTGCTCACAGAACGACCTAAATAAAAAATTCACAGATTTCAATCATAAATCCATCGATACTTTAACTAGGGATTCAAATATTACAGACGCACAGTCACTCCTAAGATATATTGATATCCTCTCTAACAAAAATATATGGACAAACTATAGAAGATAAATAAGCGATTAAGCTAAGCTTGATCCTATGAATTTAAGAATCTGGACAGAAAAATTCCAGGTTCTAGTTCTAATCCAAATAAGCTAATATGTTTTATAGAGATTTCATGATACCAATATAACTGGACAGTGATGAAAATGAAAGACAAATGGTAAGAACAATGAACATGGTATATGGCTGAACATCATGATACAACAGAAGTAACATTATGTTCAACAATCGATCAAATTAAACCAAAATGGATATCCTAATAAATGGATGGATTAAGATGTGTTCTCACAAAACTAGAAACAGTGAACTATTTCGAGATAATAACTACCAAATCGATAACTCTTCCATCACGAGGGGTGGACCGGTGATTCGAGGTGTTGATTGGTAACACTCCTTCGCCATTCGATTGTAATCCCCAAGTGGAAGGGATGGTGAGAAAAATATGAAATCGATGAGTCTGCTTACCTACAGATTTGGATCGATGACATGGGCGACAGGGACGCCTGCCCACAGGATTGGATCTCCTTGAGCCGTGTTGCTCCTCTTCTCTGAGATGCTGGGAGCCCGGATTTGAGGCATCTAGAACACGAGACGTAGAGAGGGACACGTGAGGCTGACGCAGAACCGGATCACGATATCTGCTGGGTTCGACGGCGGAGGGGAGGAGGGTTCTTGTAGTAAGGCTAGGGTTTTGTGGCTCGGGAGGGGACGGGAGCGAGGGATTATCGGGGACGAAGAGGTGGCGGAGGTGGTACGCGACGAGGATCGCTGTCGGTGGAGGAAGGTCGGGGCCTCGGTCCGCATCTGGCCAATGGAGCTCGGTGCAGGCGGTGACGCAGGGACGCCTGGAGCTGGATTCTTGATCGGTGATGGCGCGGGAGCAGGAGAGGGTGTCGGAGATGGCGTCGCGGAGGAGATATTGGGGCTGGCGCCGGGGTCAGACGAGGAGGTAGAGTAACCGGAGGCGATGCACAGCGCGCGGGCGTCGGGGTCGGTGGCGAGTCATTTGGGCTTTGCTGGCCCGAACCCGTTTGGCACGAAGCACGATGGGTTTGGGCCGGGCTGGCCCGACCCGGCCCAATTCCCAGCACTAGTGGCGACGAGTGCGCTAGGGTTTGTCCTGTTTTTCATTTCAAATGTGGGGGTGGATGGGTGGGGTACGGTGGACGGAGGCCACAGATTGTGGTTCGATTGTGGACCAGGTCTTCGTCTATGTATTGAGAGCCAAGTCCTTCTAATACATAAACTATATATATATAATATATATATATATATACTGTGATTTTTTAGATTAAATTAAAACTAAAAATAACTATTTCTTCGATAGTTTAGTATGTGAAGTCTTGCGCTCGTGGAGGTGGCCGGAAGCGCTCGCTCGCCGCTGCCTCATTCGCATGACCACACGCTTGATTGCTTGAAGAACCACAACTACTTCCAGTCGCCTCGCCTGCTGATGTCAGGTTTCCCTGTAGCTCGCGTGCCACCAGCTCTCGTCAGGCACGATTAGGTACATCAATGGTACCAGGAGCAGCAGCTGGAGCCTCGAGCAGACTTGTCCTCTCCCTTCCTTGGCTCGCTGAGTTGTTACAGGTCGAAATCAAAGTAATCGTATAACTGGAAGTTCATGCATGTTGATTCGGTATTAAAAGAATAAAACTAACGGTCAAACTAACGGGACTAAACGGAATGGTAGGCTTCTATATTATCTCACTCTTGACTAGTATATATCCAAAGTGAATTCTTTTGATGGGAACAGTGGTGGCTGTTGACGTTGTTTCTAAACCATAGGTAATTTTTTTTAAAAAAAATGGATTGCTAGGAAAATTTTGATTGCAACTACAGGACTACAGTGAAGAGATGTAGTCAAATGTGCGCCAATAATTTTCTAAGTCGGGAGGTTGTTTTCAACAGATCGTTTGTCTATATAAAGATACAAAACACTGTTTTGTATTATGGAGTTCAATGTTTACACATTTGAATATGGGGATGAGGATAAATAAACTGTTTAAGATAGCCTAAGCAATCGAAAGTGATTCGAGCAAAATTTAACCAGGCATTAAGTTCAGATTGTTGCGACAAGCTAAAGCAGAAAGCGTGCAGGGATGGATAGTTGGAGCCCAATCCTACTCCGTACTACCGTACGTAGTAGTGTTTCGACGTGGATTTTCACAGCAACAAGGATAATGCTTGCTAGGTCATACATAGTACTATATAAGACTAGCTCTAACAAGGAGCTCTAAAGGGTCTTGTACCCTAAATTTAGAGTACGAGGACGTCCTCTACTCACTCCAGCAACGTCCTCTAAACGGTCCTCTAAATTTAGAGAACGCTGCTGGATCCTCTATATGTAGAGTTTCTCTAATGGTTTTCTATCTATTTGAATACTTTAAACAACCGATTTAATAAAACTAAAATATGTACAATATATTTGAGAGTATGACAAATACGTACGTACAAAAATTAAAAATTTAAAAATGTCTTTAATATAGGTATTTACATATAGAGGACGTGATTTAGAGGACGTTGTTGGAGAGAAAGTAGATATAGGAGATGGAATCTTTTAGAGAAGACTGTAAAGGACGGATATAGAAGATGTATATAGAGGACGTTGCTGGAGACAGTCTAATTACCTAGCTCCACTATTGAAACTATTGAGCCCTAGTTTGGGTACTCTAGTAATGAGAGAAATTGAAGTGGATTAGGATGTCGTATTGTGGGAGTTTTTAATCTATTGGATATTTAAACACTCTTCAATTCCTCTAAACCACTTCAATCCAAGAGTACCTAAACTAGGCCTGAATGAATGTGTACGAAATAGTGACGCCTAAGAGGGGGATAAATTAGAACTTCTAAAAACTATCTCTAAACTAGGCCACAATTAAATCCCTATAGCAAAACCTATGCAAATAAACAATCTAGAATGTGCAAACTAGATTTTGTCTAAGTGTTGCTATCTCTACCGCAAAACCTAAGTTCCTGTCCTAAATACTCTAAATAGAAAGGAGAGATTGAAACTTTAAATACTTAATGTAAATGCGAAAGGTAAAGAGAAAGGGTAGAGATGTAAACTCCCGTGGATGACGCCGGTATTTTTACCAAGGTATACGAAACCACACAAAGTTCCAATTAATCCTCGTTGGTGCCCCTACGCAAAGGGTAGCCCACGCGAAGGCCAAGTACCTTGGTCAAGTAACTCCGTAGAAGACGCGGGCTCCATGCGCAAATGGTGCTCTGCCTCCGGCTCCTCTCGAACGCTCCCCGTCGTCTCCACTATCGAGCTTCCGGTCGAAACACCCCGGACCTCGTTCCCTCTGGTATACGGTGGCGGTCGTGACATAAACTCCGGTTGTCACGGTCTCGCAAGACTCTCGCCCCACTCGGTACAATTACAACGGCTCACACAAGAGCTGAGAGGTTTTCTGGGATTTTCTAAACTCACTCAACTAACTAGGACTCACCCAGAGCAAACGCATAAGCGGTCTAACTAACCTAAGCACTTCGCAAAGCACCAACGCTAATCACCGAGTGATTCTGTTAAGCACTTGGGTGTTTGAGCACTTTGAAATGTCTATAACATGTGTTGGTATGTTGCTTGGTCTTCCACACCTTCAAATGGCTGGTTGGAGGTTATAAATAGCCTCCCCTTCAATTATAGCCGTTGGACAGAAAAAGCTGTTGCTTCTGTCGTCGGGCGCACCGGACAGTCCGGTGTGCCCTGGCCACGTCAGCCGACCATTGAGGTCTGTAGCAGTCGATCGTTGAAAAAAGCCGCAGCCGACCGTTGGCCAGACTGTCCCGGTGCACCACCAGAGCGTTGGCTGACTGCCCTCTCTTGGATTTTTTTTACTATTTCCTTGGGCTTCTTTTGGTCTTGAGCCTTGAACTTTCTACGCATCTTTTAGGCTTCTTTTGAGGGGTCGCATCGTTCAAAGCCTTAGTCCAATCCTCTTCACATCCTATGAATTACAAACATAAAATTATCAAACTCATTAGTTCACGGATTATGTTGATTATCAAACACCAAAATCAATTAATCAAAGGGGCTGAGGTCCAATTTCCTTACAAAATGGCAATGTTTTCACTTCACAAAGTCCATCTGTGACCCCATGATCCATCCCATATAGGAGACGGGAGACGAGTGTCAGCGATCCAGTGCAAGATGGTGGCGGGAATTAAGGTGTCGCGAAGGAACGGAATAGAAACATAATGAGCTAAGCTAATAGACAACCCCTTCTGTATTGTTGTTTACACGTATTTATACATCAACCAATATGTCTCACTTAGACCACACATTAACTGGATAACAACCACTGGACCTAGACACACAATGGCCCAACTCCAGCACAATGTCTATATCCTTCGCGACACCTTTGTTTCTGCCAGCATCTTTCACTATATCGTTGACATTTCCTCGTTCTTTAGAGGTCGCTTGACCTAAAGCATTAGCATTAAGAAACTAACGATGTACAGCAACCTCATCTTCTTAGGTGTTAAGAGCATCATCACATCCTCACCAACAAACCAACACTTGGTCAACTCGATTACAAACCACGCACAATGGAGTGCCGCTTTAAGACTTGAGCATATAGCGAATAGATGTTATGACATCAAGAAGCGAAGAATTGACCACACATTAGGGTTTAGTAGATTGTTTGAGTTGGGAGACATGGAAAACTGATGGATATAAGCACTTCCCTACAACTTGAGCTTCTAAGCAACAACATCAACCATGTGGCAACACTTCAAAAGGTCCAAAATACTTGTAGGACAACTTGTGATTAACATGAGTAGCCATCTAAGTCTGAATATAAGGTTGAAGTTTCAAATAAACCATGTCACCCACCTAAATTTTTGTCTAAGCGCTTCTTATCCACTGATGCTTCATTCTTTGTTGTGCTCTAAGGAGATTATGTTTTGATCATATGAAGCATTAGTTCACGTTGAGATGACCAAGCATTCAAATCAACATGGGACACCGAATCGTCCACAACCAACCCAAAATGATGGGGTGCACGACCATAGAGCACCTCAAATGGTGTAATGCCCAAGGAAGAGTGAAAGGAAGAATTATACCAATACTCTGCCACTGACGTCCATGATGACCACCGGACCGTGCCACGTGGACCACCGACCGTTGGATTTTGAATCTGACTGTTGAGTCCTAGAGGTCTGGTGTGCCATTAGCCTGAGCCCTAAAAATATCGTCTCTGCGTAACCAGTTCAATGCACACCAGACCTCGATCCAGTGCACCAAGCCACTATAGCCCAAAACAACCTCTCTGTGTACTGAGTTCGGTGCCTACTCATCAGCCAAACTTAGTCTAGTTTTGGGCACAACTTCTTTGTCTTCACTTGACTCATCTCTTGGGCACTTGCATGACTTAGACATATGTTTCTTAAGTGTTTCCAAACATTCTAAGTCATCTCATAGGCTTCGACTTATCCTCTAAATTGTTTGACCTTCACATTTGCTTAGTCTCTCGAAGCTCTTTCCTTACGTGTCTTCACCCTATCAATTTGCCTCCAAGTCACATCATACTGAAAACCAACTTAATCAGTGCCCATCCATCTCTTACCATTTTCACTTCATGATAAATCATTCATCCTTGTATGACTTCTCTTGAGCTTGACTATTTCTTCAACTACTAGGTGAGTACCCACGCGTTGCAACGGAACAGTATAATAACACGATAACTTTTATGTACATATGTGTGTTATATTGTTATAGTTATGTGCCCGTGCATTGCGACGGAAGTAAAAGATTTGTATGAAACATTGATACGGAACGACAAACATCACTATTATGCAAAATCCGTGTGGAAAACATTATCAATATCACACAAATTATTTCTGAAAAGTTAATTTAGAATTTTTTATTACAGACAAATGTGTCGACAACCGTACACTAATCAGCTAATCCTTTTTAGCGATATCGATAAGTCTCTGTTGTATGTTTGCAGGGATGGCATATCGGCACGAATTGTCCTCATAACTTAACAGATCAATCACGAAGTTCCTTCGAACAATCTTTGCATCCTACAGACAAAGGCATAAGAGAACAAAACGTATTATCTTGTAAAACGAGGTAGCTGGAATGTATGTTTTGAACATTAAACGAACGTACTACACTACCCCAACAAATTTCATTCGTCTGTCATTCCCCCACATGGCCATAGCTTGTAGAACGAGGTAGCTGGTATTAAACCTATAGAATAATGTTTGGGAAACTATGTTTTATACAATGATTATCATAGAAAAAATTTAAACTGCTGAGAAGGTGGTACGAAGAAAATACCCTCTTAAGTCAATTGTAACACCAGTCTGAATTGTATGTTCCCACTTAAAGATATCCTCCACCCATCCAGAACGTTTCTTGCTGTAAGCAATCTTATATTTTTTTTGAGAACATGATAATCGCTTCGCGAACCTCTTGTATGGCATGTGTTTACACCAATCTTGAGTCGGTGTAAAGTCGATAAAAGTCACATGCTTTTTAACATGATCTATTACGAAAAGGGCATGACATCCGTTGAATTTCCATGGCATAAGAACCTACAAAATATCAGTCATTAGGATCCTACAACAGAGGTGTCATTTATAAATACATTCGAAATGAACACAACTTACATATCTACAACCCGATATAATAATTCATTGATGGCCAACAATCGAGTGTTTTGGCTAACTCTTCTGTTGTAGGATCCTGATGGTACTTTGGAAGTTTACCAAAACCAACCATTCTCTGGACAGTATATATACATGTCCACATGAGGATTAGATGTAGATACTATATTAATACATTAATGATTGGAAACAAACTTAACCAGAAACGCATATCCATATAATGCTTTCTATTATTTATGATTTCTTCTTTCGGCCTACGTGACTCTTTATTGGCAAGCGGCCGAACAGCCATGTCAAAACATCTTAGAATCATATCTTGATTTATCGTTAATATGTTTTGCAGGTCTTTGACAGATATTTCTATCTTAAAAGGATTGAAACTTCGCACCCATGTCATCCTGTAATGTAGCATGACGAAAGTATATATCAAGAATCTAAGTAGTTATATACATAAAATAGATAAATCAATGAGCACTTACTCTAGTGTCGTATCGTCTTCTATTGCCATGATATAATCACATAAAACATCTATTGAATTGGCTTT